>OX459095.1:23864277-23934277 GCA_949775045.1 Metridium senile
GTTCAACAACCATTCTACAGCGTTCAACAAAATCGAACGAATGTTGAAGCAAATGTTGAAGCTTTTTGCCCGGTTCTTAATGATAAATTAAAGATCATTCTTTTAGTAAATGCGTGTCAGTAAGCTAAGGGACTAGTTCAAAGCAAGCACTTCTCCGAATTGGTCTTCTCTAACTGAATCCTCAAAAGCCCAAGACAAGTACTCTTATTTTAACACTATTGTCCGGCCTCCACACCATCTGGCCCACCAAAAAGATCAGAATACATCGAAACGACCCACCATGGATTACTACCAAATTTAAATCTCTGATTACACTTCGCCAAAAGGCCTTCACAAGTAACAACGAAACTATGTTCAAATTTTATAGGAACAAAGTGAATAAAAAACGCAAACAGTGTTAAGCTAAATACTATCAAACTAAAGTCAACCACTTAATTAAGCCAAACCGACTCCAAGAAATGGTGGGCAGAATGCCGCCGACTCTGTAGTATGGAGAAATCAACATCTGATCTAGCTACGAATTGAAACTTTTAGCTGGCAGTACACCATCCAAAGAAAACATAATATGACTTGCCAAAGACTTCTCAAACTCATTAATAATTAATTATCTCGGGGACCAATTACAACTTTGTTTTTCAGTCACGTGTATAGGTCGTGATACACCATTCTCAAACTCATTAATAATTCATTATCTCAGGGACCAATTACAACTTTGTATTTCAGTCACGTGCATAGGTCTTGATACACCGATCAAACACTGATCAAGACACTGATCAAGACACTGATCACGACACTGTATAAATTAGCTTAAAAGTAATTTCTCATTCATTCCAATTTACTCTTTTTTTTTTATTCCACTTCTATCTCCTTTTTTACCTGTCATGCCTGTTTATTTACCTACCTACCTAACTAATTGCCTAACATTTTATTTTTATTTTATATTTATTTTTTATTTTATTTTGGACTTCCCGTGACTCGAACCGGGAACCTCTGGCTTGCAATTCTAATGATTTACCAACTAAGCTAATAACGAATTCGTTGAAAGTGTTGGGTTGATGTTATATCTTATTGATGTTTTGCTTAGATCGAGGGTGATACTAATTATTTAATAAAAAGTTCAAAATGTTTTATTTAGTGATTTGTTTGAGAAGCCATATCAAAAACTTGTGCTTCGTGTTTGATCAGGGGCTCCAAACACCTCGAAACGGATAAAAGCACTCGGCCTGCGGCCTCGTGCTTTCATCCGCTTCTCGGTGTTTGGAACCCCTGATCAAACACTCGCACTCGTTTTTGATCTATTACATCACACACTGATCAAGACACTGATCAAGACACTGTATAAACTTGATTAGCATAAAAACAATTCTCAATCATTCAATTACACTCTCTTTTTTTTCTATATTCTCCACCGCTTTTTCCTTTTTTTACCTGTCTTGCCTGTTTATTTACCTAGTTACCTAACTATTTGCCTAACGTTTTATTTTATCTTGGACGCGTCCTGTGACTCGAAGCCGGAACCTCTGGCGAACGTGAAATTATAGTGCATTTCCAACTAAGCTAATAATGAATTCGTTGACAGTTTTGGGTTGATGTCATATTTTTTTTGATGTTTTCTTCATAGGTTGATCATTAATTATTTGAGAAAAAGTTCAAAATGAATTATTGATTTGTTTGAGAATTAAGCCAGATCAAAACCTCGTGCTTCGTGTTTCATCAGGGGACTCCAAATTCCTTGAAACAGATGAAAACAGAATCGGCCTGCGGCCTCGTGCTTTCATCAGTTTCTCGGTATTTGGTGCCCCTATAGTGAAACACTCGAACTCGTGTTTGATCTATTTCATCAATGATGGTTTTCTAGAACCTAAACAAGATTTTGATCTACTACACCCTGACTTCTGTGTAGATACTTATGGGGTTTCCGCTCCATTCGTTACTTTTTTTTAACAGCTTTATTGGGCACGTATTAGTTTGACTTACAAAACAGATTTACAAAATCGACTATCAAAACTGACTAAATGAAAATGCACAGGACTGATCACAAACTATTAATTAAACGAGCCCAATGGGGTTTGCGCGAACAGGACACAGGTCCCATGCGAGGCCGCAACCCCATTGTAAATGACAATAAAATACATATATTAATATTGACGAATTGTGAATAACGATACATACATACATACATACATTTTATTGGAGCTCCCCATAGGGCTTTTCAGGCCAATTTACAAGTGAAAATATACTATATTAATAGAAAAATCTAATTTACAATAATAGGAAATTTAATATTGGAATCTAATGAAATTTAACAACTAATATTTATATATTATAATTAAAAACTGTCCTAAGTGATCCCAAGCCAACGTTCTAGCATCGATCCTCTTAAAGAGTTTCGAAAAGCTTTTATGGACTTAGAGTCTTTGAGGGAGTCTGGTAGGTCGTTCCATAACTTCGTACCTCTGTAGGAAAAACTCTGTTGTGCTGTTGCAGTTCTACATTTCGGAATTTGAAGAGTATTACAATTCCGTGTGTTTCTAGTATGAACATCGGAGCGTTTGACGAACATAGATGACAGGTATTTTGGCACAAGTGAATTCATGCATTTGAACATCAGCATAGCGTCACGTAAATGCAATGTTTCCAGGACAGGTAAAAGTTTAAGTTGTTTCAATGTAGGTGTTATGTGATCATACTTCTTTTTTCCTGACAAGATGCGAGCTGCAAAATTTTGCACTAACTGTAGTTTAGAAATGTTGCTCTTACTAGTACCAGACCATATACTAGAACAGTAGTATAGTTTGCTGAAAACGAGTGAATTGATGACAACGGACAGTGTAGAGTAGTCTAATAGATGGCGGATTCTACTGATCATACACAGTTTACTCATTAAAGATGATACTAGGGAATTGGTGTGTTCGTTGAATGAGAGTTTGCTATCCAGAATGACCCCAAGATCTTTTATTGAGTCTACAATGTTCAGTTCTTTTCCAAGGAACTTTATTGTTGGGATAGTGGATCTCATAAGCATTTGACGGGTACCAAAAACACAGAACTGAGTTTTGTCCGGGTTTATCAGTAGGTAGTTAGAACTACACCATGCTGTTACGCGTAATAGATCATGCGTTAGGTCTTCTAGGCCTTTTAGAGTTTCCTTAGTTGAAAAGGATATGTACAACTTTGAGTCGTCAACATAAGATTCTATATTACAAATCTCACAAGTGGATGGTAAATCATTGATGTAAATGTTAAATAGTAGTGGTCCCAGTATTGAACCTTGAGGTACTCCATGGTTTATCACAAGGGGACTGGATAAAGAGGTGTTTATACGTACTCGTTGCACTCTATCAGATAGGTAGCTCTTAAACCACTTCAGTGCAGGAGTAGAGACGCCAAGTGTAGTAAGTTTTTCAAGTAAGGTTTCATGGTTTAAGCTGTCAAAGGCTTTACTAAAGTCTAGTAGTAGTGCTGCAGTGATCTTCTTTTCATCAATAAAACTAATTGTAAATAACTAAGAAACTAGGACATACATTAATAACAAATTAAATTAAAATCTTGTCGGAGAGTGGATTTGATGTCCACCTATCTTGCCAATACTGTCCCTTTCTTGAGTTGTGATTGTTCTTCAACTTGTTCCTCTCTGATTGCCTTAGTTCTGGTGGTCAGTATTAATGAAGCTGGAGGTCCCGATAATATACCCAACTGCATGGGTATTTAGATAATTTTCTTATGAACTTGCTTTACCTGCATGTTTGCGACCTAATCAATTCTTCGCTGTCTGAAGGGACCCTGAAGGGACATCGCTGATATCACCCCTATTCCAAAAGCTGCCAAAGTCAACGATATCAAAACCGACCTTAGACCCATCTCACTTACACCAACGCTCTCCAAAGTTGCTAAACACCTCATCGTACAGTACCACGTAAAACCTGCAGTACTCCGTCGCCTTGGTTCAGACCAGTTTGGTTTCATCCCATGCAAAATCGTCAACAACTCGTGCACTAATTAACATAATTCATAGCTGGACAAGTGCGACTGATGGCCCAAGCAATGACGTACGTGCTAATTTATTATGGACTTTAAGAAAGCCTTCGACCTGATAGACCACAAATTACTGATGACCAGATTGTGTGGTTATGGCATTAACCCCTATATACACCTATTTCAATCAACGTTGTACATCTGGAATGGTCGATCTGAGACCGATAGGAATTGTGGGAGCTCGTTAAACTGCAAATACACTATTATAATCACACTTGAATTAATATTAATGTTTACTTCTGAAATGCTATTATCCATAATTCAGCACCATTCAAGTGTGATTAAAACAACACATTTGCAGTTTAACGAGCTCCCACAATTCCTATCGGTCTCAGATCAGCCATTCCAGATGGACAACGTTAATTGAAATAGGTGTACCTGAAATCCCATTTTCCCAGTCAAAAATAAGGCCAATCCCAGCTCCCATTTACCCCTTCAGGATCCTCTGTTAAGATCCTGGATGTAGTCCTACAAAACGACCTAAAATGGAACTCACACCTGACGTCTGAAAGTTTAAGTAAGGCCACTAAAGGGCGTTATTTTATCTCGCAATTGAAAAGAGCAAATGTTGGTACCGAAGAATTGTTAACATTTTAAATCGCATGTGTCCGCTCAGTGTTTTTATACGCATATCAAGTCTTCTTTACAGCCTACCCGATTACTTGAGTAAGAAAGAAAACAGAAAAGAGCGCTGAGGATAATCTACGGCTACGACCTGCACTACGGTGAAGCATTAAGCCTTTCAGGACCAGAAACTCTTCAATGAAGACAAAGGAACTGAACAAACTTCTTTCAGAAAATAGCATCTAACAAGAAAGACAAACTTCACCACCTGTTACCGGATTTACATCAGTCAAAGAAAACAAAGATCTCGCTGCGGAAGCAAAGACTTTTTGCAATCCCCATGCATATGCAAGACAAACCGGCCTAAAACTAGCTAGCTTCCTCATATAGCAAGGGCACTATATTATGATAAATATGGGTTAGAGACTGATGTGAGTGCTTTACCGGCAAATACATGCACGTGCTGGCTGTAGAATGAACGAGAAATCAAATACAGCACGAGGTGATAGCCGAGTGCTGTATGAAGAGTCGAGTTCATTCTACAGCCAGCAAGTGCGTGTATTTGACGGCAAAGCACGAACTAGAAGTCTCTAACCCTTTTAATATTCAAACTGAGAACGCTCTCCAAAGTTGCTGAACACCTAATATATAATATTCAATATAATATTCAAACTGAGTGTACAGCATTGAATAGACGATTACGAAATGCGATAAACAATCAAAAACAGCCGACGAAGAGAGAGTTTCAAATGCTAGATTAAGCGCGAGCGTTGGTTTTGACAAACATGTTAACGAGCAAAAAGTAAGGAAATGTAAGTATATTTCCAAAACCTGACAAGAAACTAAGCAAACGAAATCCTTTTCAGCCCAACATGAATGTAAAATAACTTTAACATACCTCAATATAGCTGTTCAAAAATGCTGTGTTTTTCTCTTTCTAATTTGTAAACAAGATGGCGTTGAGTTGAGCTGGATTCACCGCTTGTTTGCGTCTATATTCCTTTCTAAAAGCTCATTTTCGTTTCTTCGACGTTGAGATATATCAATAAAACGTTTTGTCTTTACATTTCAATTTGAAATGATGGACAAAACTTCAAAAATTGTATGTATTTTGGTCTTACAATGTTGGTAAGTTTGTTGAAAACAGCCATCGAGTTTCAACCCGGCCGCGCTTGTTCAGTAAAATTACTGGGAAGCCATTTAAAAGCAAAGCGTCGTAATTGTAAATGCATTGTAAATAACTCAAAAATGCTTACTTTTTATAAATATTTGTGTTCTGAGTGTGAGGGAAGATGTTAGCTTATTACAGCATGAAAATCGTGCAGTAATGTCATTACAACATAAAAATTATTCTGTAAATCCCGTTACAGGGCGCTCGAGCCAATCAGATTCCAGGATTTTGTACTGTGCATGAAGTTTGAATATTAATACAAATTAAATTATATTAATAGTTTAATACAGTTTTATATGTATATCAATATTCTCATGTATATTTGTAAATATGTATATATTCAAGCATCGTTTACCTTATTATTCAATGTACCATAATCGTTATTATATGTTATATATACCCAATTCAGCTTTAGCTGCAATCTATCTAAACATCTATCGTACGCGAGAGATTCATTTGAAGCAATATTTGCGCCAAATGATATGAAAAAAAAAAGAAAATATTTATTTCCATACTATATCAAGCGCAAATACCGGCAAGTGAATCATTCTACAATACAACTTGGATATCTGATTTTTGAATTAAAGAAATACCTTGATCTGTCATATCGTCCTTTCAAAACTCGATCACGCAAAGTCGAACAAAAATTCCTACGGAAATCTATTTTTTTGTGTACGTTAGGAAATTTAACTTTTAAAAAAAATTTGATAGAACGAAGATTTCTCAGTGAGGCTCTTTCAATAAAGCGTATGAAAAAGAGAGTGCCGTGCAAAATACGAGTGTTTTGCCCTGTTGAGGCTCAAAACGTATGTGTATGGTTCCTAAATACCTTTTTGTATTTTATTCAGTTGTTTTTAATCGTGCGCTAGCCCAGTCGCCTTTAATATTTCTAGCCAACTCTCTTTTGTTTCTCTTGATTTTAGCTTTTTTGTTAATTCAAAGTACCCAACTTTGTACCAAAATATCATTTCACAACTACTTGAGCTTGAGTATTCATCACAATTAATTTCTTTTCTTTTTCAATTGCCATTCATAAATTGTTAAGTATTCTTTTTTACAAGCAGCAGCTGGAGTTTTTAGTACTTTCTTGGCAGAAAAAGATAGGCTATGGCTTGTTTGTAAACCAGTTTTCGTCGACGTTAGACAACGATCATCTCTGTTGAGACATTAACATGGCGACTTATTTGATTTCGAATCGTACCGCTACGGTTGTTAACACTTCTTTTCCAATTTGCTCTGGTTTTCTAGAAGTGAACATGAAGATGGGTTTACCTCGTTCGGTGGTGCCATTTTCGATCGGTATTGTCGCTATCAACTCTATCACTGCTCCATTGATCGTCTATATCAACATTCTAGTCATCTGGGCAATTATTTCAGATGAACGACTTCGTACCGTGAGCTATAACGTGCTTTTAGCTGGTTTAGCGTTGACTGATATATTGGTCGGTCTGGTAGTCCAGCCAATGTTTGTGTCTTATCGTGTATGTCGCATGGTGCAATGCTCATTGGCCATAACTTGCACGTTGACCTTAGCGTATGCTTGTATTTTGGTGTTTTTCTCTAGCTGGTCGTTGAATACTCTGATGATGATAAGTTTGGAGAGATATCTAGCCATTCACTATCCGCTCTGTTATAACACAATTGTTACTAACAAGAAGGTAAAAACTGGGGCAGCTCTGCTGTGGGTGTCGGTACCAATCTCTATGCTAATGACTGTCTATTTGGCCGACGAGTTCTATGCGACGAGAAAAGTTTTTATTGTGTTAGGTTTTGGAACAAACGTTGTGGTCACAGTTTTCGCGACTGTCAAAGTTCAGATAGCTGCTCATCGTCAACGACGAACTATCGCTGCACAGCAGGCAGCCGTACAAGGAGAGGTAGCACAGAAAATCAACGAATGTAAGCAAGCAGTAGCTATAGGAATTGTCATCATAGCAACAGTGGGTCTTTACTGCCCGCTAATCATTTCATTCATAAGTCTTGGTATTAAAGGAAGAGAGCTGCCGCTAGAGTTCAAGTATGTAAGCATTGCCACAGGAGCTACCTTTGTTCATATCCAGTCTTTAGTAAACCCCTTGATATTGTCTCTTCGATTGTCGTACATCCAGGATGGCGTGAAAAGAAAGCTTTTTTGTTGTAAATAAAAGAACGTTACCTCAATGCTGACTACTGAAGTGATTGTTTCAAGTGTGTGAAATAATAACTATGAATATAGGTAGCACTTGAAACGTTTTCTGTGAAAACTACAAGTGTATATGAATGATTAAAGGGCACCCTTCTGACAATAGCTAGTGTAAGTATCTATTTTAAATGTGATTCACAATGAGGGTAGCTTTATATGATGTTGTAAGGGGTTTTTTTTCATGCGAATGACTGTGACGCATTTTATCTTTTAGTACTACCGTCGTACCAAAATTACTCAACTTTTTACACCGCCAAACTGAATTAAACTTTCGATCGCGTTTCAATTTTCGGCAGAATTTCGAAACGCTCCAAATGGTCACGTGACATCAGAATAACATAATTAAATGGTGCATGGGACAAAAGTCTCACATCTTTGAACGTTTATCCCATAGTAAACTTGTGTCTGGTAACACTCCATTGTTACCTTGCAGGGGCGGATGTAGGAGGTGATGTCCCTTCAGGGAACAGACACCCTCCTTGCACAGGAATTACCCCTACTTTACTTTAGAAATTTAGGGACCGGACACCGGCCCTATCACCTTAAGGGTCCTTCTTTTGCAAATGGGACACCCCCATGACAAATTTCTGGATCCGCCCCTGCTTTAGCGCTGTTAACAGATCAGTAATTTCGGTAGTATTTAGCGTTTTCTTCATATGAAAGCCGGGGCACCACTAGCCTCCTCCGCAGACAACTCCTGAGTCCGAGAGTGAGTTTCGTGAGTTTGGGGTTCCTGTGTTGAAAATTCGAAGACAACGAAGCCTGGTGACGAGCCAGGAAGCCCGCGTCGTGTTTTTTCTTTTTCTTCGTTTCTTCTTCTTAAAAGATGCCTGCGGAGAAGGCTAGGGCAACACTACTTATGACAGGTCATGTTCAAACCATGTACACAGACTGATATAGCTACTCTCCCCGAATAGTGATGCTCATTTGCAAGTCTTATTTAAGAAATAGATCAAGCACGAGAAGGAGTGTTTCCTCCGATATCAAAACACGGAAAATCGAAGTTGAAAAAATGGGGCGTAGCCGAGCCAACCTGTTTGGATAGAGAAGGAAACACTCTTTCAAGTGCTTGAACTGGCTTCTCAAACCATAAATATATAATTGTTGCAGAAATTCAAAGCAAAAGTTGGCCAGATTTTATGCTAATTAAGATCACAAATCCAAACTTCCTTCACGCTAGTGATTTCTTTTGTTTTGTCTTCATTAATTATTAATATAATGAGTTTGAGAACAGATGTTACCAATTTATTATTTTTACTTTATTTTAGAGCGCACAAAATGGAATAAATACACTACTTTATCATTATTTTTAAGGAGCCGAACTCAAACTATAATTTTTGTGTGACTGAATCCAGAAGTGATTCCGTTTAGAATTGATACGGAGAATATTATTGAAGGGTGTGTGGTGCACTTTAGATATTAGCATACCTTTTTTAGTTTCAAACTGAAATATTAAGTACTTATTGACCGAGTGGGAGGGCCGTACGGGAAAATATTTGGCTCGCGGTCATGACGTATATGACATATGACACAGACTTTTTAATTTAAAGGCCATTTTTGTTGTGATGTTTCGAGTAGCTGGGCGTACGTGTTTGTACGGACCAGGTGAAAAAAGCCGTACGGACCCCATCACGTGACTTTTTCCGAAGGTTTTCTTAAGAGCGCGCGCCGGGTAAAATACGGGTCATTTGATAATAAGTACTTATTGACTGAGTGGGAGGGCCGGACGGGAAAATATTTGGCTCGCGGTCATGACGTACGGAACGAGCGCAGCGAGGTCCGTACAAATGACCAAGAGCCAAATATTTTCCCGTACGGCCCGACCTAACTCAGTCAATAAGTTTTTTATCATATGACCCACTCTTTTTAATTTAAAGGCCACACTTTTGTTGTGATGTTTCGAGTAGCTGGTCCGTACGTGTTTGTACGGACCAGGTGAAAAAAGCCGTACGGACCCCATCACGTGACTTTTTACAAAGGTTTTCTTAAGAGCGCGCGCCGGGCAAAATACGGGTCATATGATAATAAATTATACTAACTTAATAAGACACTTTTGTATGAAATACTGATTAGCACTTGGAACGTATTCTCAGAAAAAAACTTAAGAGTTTTCAATAAGCTATTGTTCTCGTGAACGGAAAAGGCTTAGAGCCATTGTACTAACATTTGAATGCGTTCTTCAAACATTTCTAAGTCGACACGCACATATTTGTGAATTATAGCTCTGTTTTGTTTGATAGATGTCCCACTTTCAATATATCATATTATTTCTGACAATATTCAATTCAGCCGAACACAGATCTCATAAACTACAAGTTTATATCCCAAGGAGGATCAAGGATGGCACAGTTGGTTAGTGCGCGGCTTTCGGTGCGAGAGGTACCGAGTTCATTTCCCAGTGACTTCGCCTCCTTGTTTCGACTTCTCTTCTTTCCGTGTAGCTTTAAGTAGCTTTAAATACCCGTCAAACGGAGCACTGATGGAGAGGGAAGTAAAAGGAGCGCACCGTCGGCTCTCTGGAAGACTAGCTTCGGCTAAGGGACTTCCGACGTAAAATACAGTTCTTTATTTTTTTTTTTACATATTGAACATTTCAATTTTTAACTATATACAGCTATTTCAAAAAACGTAGAATACTGAATACTGCATACTGAATAGTGCATTGCAAAACCAAAATGCATTTTGGGTATCGTTTAAGTAAAATAAATAATAATTAGTTATTTTATTCTTAGTGCATTCCATTCAAAACAATATACAAGCTAGTTATGGGGAGTAAATATCGCTGTATATGTATTATTTATTACGAATCAATGAGACCCACAATGCTCTTTGGTCTTGGAATGCACTATTCAGTATTCAACGTTTTTTGAAATAGCTGTATATAATGTCAAACAATGAACATGGAATACGAATGGTTCATAATTTATGTGAGCGAGTTTAGAGCGAACTTGTGGTGTCACGTGATATTCCTTTAGTTTTAATGTGTTTTTGGTGGACAACGTTAATGACAATGACTGTATGTAAAATTAAAATATCATATACACTCATTGGAAAAAACATTGTATTAAGCCAAGGCCGAAATGAATGCTAGTTTTGTGATGGTAATAAAATCTCCTGTATTTATATCCGACTTGTTTCTAAAGTTCTTTATACAATCAATTCTGCTGATAACAAGACTGATTTCAATCATCACTTCTACAAAACCAGTATATTCGTACCCTCACCCCCTCCCCCCATCATTTGTTCCGCCACAGGAAGCCCAGAGTCAACAAAGGAAGCCCAAAAGTGAAAAAAGTTGCCTGCGGAGGAGGCTATGATGCAACAACGGTTTTTGAAATGAGTGTATAATACATACTTACAGTCAAAACACCTGAATTGTGAACACGTAGAACTCATTATTGAATTTAGCTTTCGAAAATCGATTTGAGCTTGGAATATTGAAAACGAAGATTGCATTATTCAAAACAAGAATAGTTTGAAAGCTCGATTGTTGATTGGACATAATAAACCCGTGAAACAAGTAGAACTAATTAGTACTAAAAAGTGCTAATTAAACAATAGAAAACAATAGAATTATAATTAGCATAAAATTGCACTAAATAGTCAGCAAACTATTTCACGGGTATATATTATTTGCACTCTATGTCCAATCAAAAATCGAACTTTCAAACTATTCTTGTTTTGAATAATGAAATCTTCGTTTTCAATATTCCAAGTTCAAATCGATTAATGGAAACAAATTTCGAAAACTAAACTCAATAATGAGTCACGATTCAGGTGATTTGAAGATTGTGAAATAAATAAATATACCAATAAAAACTTCTGAATCGCCAGCATTAACATGCAGACTAAAGTTCATTGTTCTTGCAAAACGGAGTTCTCAGACCTTCTGGTGAGCATTTGCACAAATCTAAGAATTTCATCATCTCATCACTCAATCATTTATATCCGTGGTACAATTACAGTATAAGCTCCTCAGTGGCACAGTGGAGCACCAGTGTAGACTTCAAGGGTTCAAATCTCTTAGGCCTCGTCTACACGAATCCGATCCGGCTGAAACCACATAGAAATATTTGCGTCCACACGAATCCACGTATCCGGAAGATTCAAGTAAAAGTATGCGGTTTTGCATTATCCGTGGGGCTAGGGAGGCACATTTTGTTTTCTCACATCCAGTGTAAGGTAAAACGTTTTCAAAGAAAATACTGAATAAACACTCTAACAACTATTAAGAACATGTACTAAAAGACCATTTCAATTCTCGTTGATCAACCTCAGCCTCATTCAAAACATTATTTCATTATCCATTTATTGTCCTCATAGAGGGTTAGTAGAATGTACAAAACAAGTTTATAGGCCAAATTTGCCCACATATAAACAATCATCACCAATCAATCATCAAGTGGATTTACAAGCGAACTAGTATGTTATTATTTATCTTTAACCACTTTTTGACTGGCTATAAAATTATCAATAGTTGCTACTTCATTATCATCAACATCTACAAATGCTTCGGTTCTGTTTGGATGGAGCTGTAAATGAAGAAAAAAAAAAATTAGCATTATCATCAATGTTATCATTTTCCATTGTCATCATTATTACTCTGATTTACATTAAAGGGTGGAATTGTCACCTCTCACCACTCGCCTCACACCTCATACAACTCATCTCTCACCTCACGCCACTAACAACTCCATCTCTCACCACTTGCCTATCACCACTGTGGTCCAGGAGTGGTTCCAGGCTTGTAGGATTGTATGTGAGTTGAGTTTGTTTGATGTGCTGTTTTCTCACTTGGAAGGGTTTTATGATTCTCCAGTTTTTCAGTAATCTACCTAATTAGTAAGAGACTTCTTTATAGAACATTGCTAAATTAAAAAGAGAAATAATGAGAAAACGGTCATTTTTAACTCTGCTTAACTTTAAATGAAATTTGGTGCTAAAATCGTCTTTTTTTACCAATTTGCTATAAAAAGTGTTTATTATCAACCAAATTGCAAGGCAAATTTTGGGCGATTTTAGGGGTGGCTTCTGGCTTTGTAGGAGTTAACATTGTTGTCATCAACCTTGAATTATTAATATCATAATAATTATAGTGTCCAAGGGAATACCTTTTTAGTTGTTGGCAGTTCTGTTGTAAAATATTGTGAAGCATGGTTAAATGCTTGTTCTTGGTTCATTCCCTGATCAACAAACTCTTGACATTTCTCAACAAATCTACAAAGAAATGATAATTACAAAGGAATGATGATGTTGTGTTTATCAAGATAACAATCATTATAAAATTAATGATAATGTTCATGAGCTCTGCCCGGGTTTTAAAAATGTCAGACACAAGCACACAAAGTATAACAAAAACCGTCACACACTCTGATGATCAAACTCTTAAAAAAAACATGATAAAACTCATTAATAATTAATGAGAAATTGACAAAAGAATAGCTGTTGTATTTAAATATAACATTGTCCTGATTTGAATCAATTTTAACTTGAATTTTCTTGGACAGATTTACTTTTATCTTGGCAAATTTAGCAAAATATGAAAACACTAATTTAGGAGTTTCATAATTAAGTACTATACAATATTCATGTCCAAGGAGTACATGAAGAAGGAGCCAATAAGTTGTGTATTTTTTTGGGATTGAAGCTTTATTTAAATCAACTCGAAATTTAGAGGTTTGCAATTTATGTAAGTGAATTAATAAACAGTATTACACAATGTGTCTTATGTATCTCCCCCTTCATATTCGATAATTTTGAACCATATCATAGATATTATACTTAAACTGTGGAATAATGTAAAAATTTTGTAAGTTTTCAGGCATTAGTGAAGCTGAAAGCCAAAATTCATGTTGCTGAGTTGATTAGATGTTACGCATTACATAGTAATTTCGCTCAAATTACTGCAAAATAAAATCGCTAAAAAAATGCAGAATCATTTTATTCCTATACTTCTTGGCACAAAAGTAGTTTGGATATATATCAACATTTGTGGAAAGTTTCAATTTGATTGCTATTTTCCTTGATACTTTTTTTGGACAATCAGTGCGCTGAACCCCATTTGCACCCCTGGATCGTGCAATTGATCAAGCATTTATCATTTTATTGTTTGAGCAAGGAAAATTGGAATTAACTATAAACACTGTAGTTAATCCTTATCAAATTCATGAATAATTTATGACCTATTAGTCCAATCATGGTTGTCCATTGTGGTCACATGTACAGACCTTTAAATCCCAAATTATATGAAGGATTGATGTTTTATGCATCAGTTTTATTAACTTTGATAAAGATCTGATGAATAAAACATCCAATCTGTATCAAAGTTAATAGGGCTGATGGCACAAACACCAGCAAAGGTCTCATTGTATCGTCAACCTTTGCCGGTTTTTCAAACCATCTCATTTTCCTAGCAGCCTCTTACTGTACCTTACAAGACTTCTTTCAAATGTGGGATGTCAAGAGTGACACTGTGGGCATGATCATAATGTAATCAAATCATTACTAGAAATGTGCATTAATCTTGGACTTTTCTTCAATAACTAATTAGTTAATGAGTTTTAAATGAATGTTGGGACTTGATAAGTCACATAAAATATTCTTGTATGACCTTTGTGGGCTTTTTAAATCCTCATGAAGGTCTCCCGCTCATATTTTATCTAATACATAAAGTACATTTTGCATGACTACGAAAAGCTTGTGGCACAAACGCAGTCAAGGCACAGTAAGGCAATCAAAATTCTAGATAACATCACAGTCGCATCAAGGCATATACATGGCATTGAACCTTTCACATACGAAATCTGCTATAAAACCCTGGTTATTGACAATGTACCTTTCACAGTCTGTCGATGAATGCTTTTCTCCTTCTTTTAAGTTTAGAAGACCATATACTTGATATGTCTTATAAAATTGTCTGTAGAGATGAATGGACAAATAATGACACTGGTCAGTAATAATGCTAACATATGCACATGTAGTACAATCTGTCGCCGCATGGTCAGACAGTTTTAAAAGAGCTTGTCAGTGTTAGTGACTGAAACTATTTCACAGTAGCGATGTGATATTTAATAGACATCTTAGTTCCCTATCATAATAAATACCTTCTAAAGAAATCTTCTGGATATTCTAGCTTGTCTACTCGTCCAGGTTCGGGTTTTCTGTTGATTTTCGTCGAAACAATCGGGGGAAATGCTTCAACAACATCAAACCAAATAGGCTTCTGTTTGATGGCGCCCGAGCGCAGTAAGTTCGATACTCTAAAAACAAGAAAGTGAACGTTACAAAAACTAGGTTTTTCGTATAGGAATCGAGCTGTGGCTGGGTTAAAATACCTTGTCAAAATTGTACCACGAAGATGTCTTGCGCCCGCCATCTTGGATCGGTGATCAACTGCTGACCTAAAATACTGCATTGCAACACAGGAACTCCAACTCATAATTATACAAAATATATATAATATACAAAATATATTCTATTGAATATTGTCGTGTAAACTGTGTTTAAAATAATGAAGTGTATAAGAACCAGAAGTTTGACTATCAAGTTATTGGTTTGATATTTCGGATACCCTCCGCTATCCATCATCAGATTTTATTTACATTTTTGCATAGATTGACGTTTGAAAAGGAGGGTGGTGGTCTATTTATGATTCTTATATTCATTTATATTAAATTATATCCTGTTTTTAATTTTCATGATGTATTTTTTGTAATTGAGTAAGTAAGTAAGTAAATTAGGTAGGTAAGTAAGGAGGTAGGTAAGTAAGTAGGTAGGTAAGTAAGTAGGTAAGTAAGTAGGTAGGTAAGTAAGTAAGTAGGTAGGTAAGTAAGTAGGTAGGTAAGTAGGTAGGTAGGTTAGTAGGTAGGTAGGTAGGTAAGTAGGTAGGTAGGTAGGTAGGTAAGTAGGTAAGTAAGTAAGTAAGTAAGTAAGTAAGTAAGTGAGTAAGTGAGTAAGTGAGTAAGTAAGTAAGTAAGTAAGTATTTAAGTAAATAAATAGAATAAATATAAATGAATATAAGAATAAAGAAAGATAAAGAAAATATTAAATGAATGAATGAATGAAAAATTGTACAATAACAAATTTGAGTGGACTGGACCCAGGATTTGTCTCATTAATTATCATTAATGATAATTGATAATTAGAAGTGATAGAAGACAATGACCTAATTATCTAATTACTCATTTAGAATTGACTACGCGAGTAATTACAAAACGTTGAAGTCATATCAGTTACGTACAAATTCCAAATTTACAAACTTTACAAGTTATATCTGCTTTTTCCAAGGTAAGATTAACAACAACATTTGAAGCCTTTTTTAAATTTGTTTTTGATCTTTTTAAACTCTTGTTATTTTGTTATTCTTAGGCCTCGTTCAAACTTCGCATCTCACATGTGCCCAGTTCAGACATCGAACTTTTGTTTACTTAATTCTTCTAGTTTCAAGAAAAAAACAGCGCTCGAACAATTAGATTCGAGGCGGCAAAAGTTAGACATCTAAACAGGGCGTTTTCCGGGTTATTTTGCAAATGAATTCAAACAATAACCGGGTTTAGATCATTTGCATGTGACGGATGCGACTTTTGAATTAGCTAGGCTTTACGATTAGGTCAGACCTTTCGAAGGGGACGCTCGCTCTGAATGAACCAGTCTTTATACTGATAGCTTATTTATACAAATTATTTGTTTTTTGGTTGGTTTGTTTCAGCTACCAATGATTTGCAAGTGGTGGCGCGAGAGAAGAGCTGCACGGAGGTTAAAACCGCCATCAAAAAACCCTATTAAAGGTTTGTTCCAAAAAGCAGCAAACCTTTGCTGTTTCTGCTTGTGTTCTCAAACTGACGAAGAAGGAGAAGGTCAGTCGCTTTACTAATATTCATATCAAATTTAAATCAATGTTACTAAAATAACTTTTGAAAGCAAAATTGACGTGACGTCACAGAGCGGATGATGTCATTAATAATTAGCGAATAAATGTGACGTCATAGATGTTTGGCAATGACGTCGTCGACCGCTGTTCGTAATTTGATAATTAGAATTTTGTGGGATTTCATTTTTAGCTGATTCGAACATAACACCGTGAACACACAACAGCACATCAACAAACTCACATATCCTCAGTCCTAAAGCTCGAAACGTCAATAAAGTTAACATTTGTTTACGTTGTTAAAAATGTCATTCTATTGACTATCGTTTATATCAACACCAACACAGCATACATTAGTTTACTCGCTAGTTTCCATTCAATTATATGTTATCCATGTCCGAGCGGGACTCGAACCTTGACCACAGCGGTGTGAAGAAAATCAAGTAATTTTTGATATTAAATTATTTAATTTCACTTCTATTGTTTTGCGTTTATGTGGAAGTCGTACATTGTATTGTCAATGTACTTTTTGTGAATTTTATGCAAGAGTCATTTTCGGGTTTAAAATCATAGAAACTATATCGAAGACCTCTTGGATGTATGGGTAATTAAGTTGTTTTCCCAGGTAACCTTACGGTCTTAGTTTCTATTACTTGGTCAAACTTACAGTGCTCATAGCTAGGTTGTTTCCCAGGTGCACTAATGTATTGCCGATTAGCTCCGATTAATCGATGATTAATCAATTACATTCATTGTTATTTGATACAGCTTACGAAGAGAAGCTCAAGAATCAATGGGAAGAGCAAGGTAAGTAATGCATGTTATATTTTTAGAGTTTTATACTAATATCCACTCGATCGAGCTGGAAAGGTGGTCGTGAATGTAGCTTCCAGGTTCTTGTATAGGTAAATAAAGTGCAGCATTATTTCGATAGTTTATTTTTCAACTTGTGTACGATTGTTTTAGCAAAGACAATGGTAATGAAGGTATCGGATTGACCTGACTGCTATCGACTCAGATATAGATCTCATTTCATTTTTCAGTGAGTTCCAAAGACTTATCGATTTAAAAGTAATAGAATTCTTTAAATAGTTAGTTTTAGGGGACGGCATGTGTAATGTAAACTTTCTTCTGAAATTATAGCTATAGTCGGTCTTATTAAATAAAGATTGTAAAGATTTCGGCAATAGAGCGTAGTAAGATTTATGAGCCAGGTATAGTAGACGTCTATTGTACGTTTCTAATATTGTTCCAGTTAGCTTTCTGTAACACTTGATCACTTGGCATACACGTGTCAAACTTGTGAATTATTTTGGCGGCACGAACATGAACTCTTTCAAAATCGTCCATCAGTATTTTGTCACAGGAACTATTAGTACAATGTTTGCATGAATAATATTATATGTAAGCTTATTATTTTTATCATGTCACGAAGTAGTTTATCATGTGTCATTCGTCACAAGGGATATTTAACTGAACATTTCATTGTTTCTCTAGGTGTGAATGTACACCCTGTAGAATCATATACAAAGTATATACCGGTAGGTTGTATAAACCTTGGGTTGGTAGGATTAAGTGAAAGTATCAGCTCGTAGCCGTGTGGTTGTCTTGTAGTTTGGGTGGTTGATTGGTTGCTTGTTGGTTGGTCAGTGGATCAGGTGGTTGGTAGGTAGATTGATTGGTGGGTTATTTGGTAGGCGAGTGAGTCAGGTGGTTGGTAGGTAGGTTGGATAATTGGTTTGCTGGTTGATCAGGTGGTTAGTTGATGGGTCAGGTGGTTGTTTGTTGGCTTGTTGGTCGGGTGGTTGTTGGCTTGTTGGTTGGTTGGCAGGTCGGGTAGTTGGTGGCTTGTTTGTTGGTTGGTGGGTCAGGTGGCTGGTTGGTTGGTCGAGTGGTTGGTAGGCAAATTGGGTGGTTGGTTGGTTGGTTGGTTGGTTGGTTGGTTGGTTGGTGGGTCAGTTGGTTGGTAGGCAAATTGGTTGGTTGGTCGGTGGTTGGTTGATTGGTGGGTCAGGTGGTTGGTGGCTGGTTGGTTGGTGGTTGGTAGGCAAATTGGTTGGTTGGTCGGGTGGTTGGTTGGTTGGTGGGTCAGGTGGTTGGTAGGCAAATTGGTTGGTCGGGTGGTTGGTGGGTTGGGTGGTTGGTTGGTTGGTTGATGGGTCGGGTGGTTAGTTGGTTAGTTGGTAGGTCGGGTGGTTGGTTGGTGGGTCGGGTGGTTGGTTGCTTGGTGGGTTGGGTGGTTGGTCGGGTGGTTGGTGGGTGGGTCGGGTGGTTGGTTGGTGGGTGGGTTGGGTGGTTGGTTGGTTGGTCGGATGGTTGGTTGTTGGATGGTTGTTGGGTCGGGTGATTGGTTTATGGCTTGTTGGTTGGTGGGTTGGGTGGTTGTTGGTCAGTGGGTCAGGTGGTTGGTTGGTAGATTGGTTGGTTGTTGGATCGGGTGGTTGTTTGGTAGGTTGTTTTGTGGTTTATTGACTGCTTTTTTGATTGACTGCTTTTTTAAAAAACCTTTTATTTTCTTCTCTTCTATCAATATAGTATCTATTCAAAAGACAAAACCCACAAGGTAAATATTGCCAGTTGATTGTTTATGGTGACCTTTAAGTAAATCTGCAGTATTTATCATCATATAATTTGTTTGTATTCTGGTTACATTAAGACAGCTTTCATTGGCCGATTGTTATAAATGTCATTTTAATTCCAGGTGGTGCCAATGAATCTGCCATTCCATACATCAGGGTAAGATTAATGTGCACTCAAGTTTCTTATTTTTTTGCTTGTTCTTGATAATTTGGTTCTCCCTCTATCTGTTTGTCTTTTTCCCCTGCTGATTGACTTGGAATGGATAAATGATGTAATTGTTTATTTTTTTATTTAAATTATGATTGAGTTAGTGGGAAGGTTGGTAAAACTGATTGAATTGTTTAATGATTTAATGCTTTCTTCTCTGTCATCAATCTAGTATGTGTTCAAAGAGAGTGAACCACAAGGTAAATATATCTTGATAGTTTATGATGTATAATCATGTGAAGTTACAGTAGTTATCATGACTGTAGTATTCTGATTACAAGACAGCTTTCATCAACTGATAAATATACCATTTTCCTTCCAGGCTGTTTCAGTGAATCCGATGTACCATACGTTAGGGTAAGACATGAGCCATCTCTTTTACTTTGTTGCCTATTTTTTGTGTTTGTTCTCTTGTCTGTCTGTCTTTCTTGTTTTACTGATTTAGTTAATTGAATGTTTTCTTTCCCTGTCATCAATGTAGTATATATTTCAAGGCAGTGAGCCACAAGGTAAATATCTTGATAGTTTATGGTGATATATATATATATCTATAAGTCACAGTATTTATCATGATGTAGTTTGTTTATATTCTGATTATAAGTCAGCTTTTATCGACTGATAAATATGCCATTGCCTTCCCATGCAGGTTGCCCCAATGAATCTGACCTACCATACATCAGGGTAAAATATGTAATCTCTCTCATTCAATATTCATATTTATTGCTTGTTTTGGTTTTGTTTGTTCTTCTGTCTGTCTGTCTGTCTGTCTATCTATATGTCTGTCTTTCTTTCTGCTGCTTGTCTAACTTGTTTCCTGGCTTTCTGGATGACATAGGATGGATGGCTAGACAGACAAGTTTTATTTGGATGGCTGATTGGTTTGCATGTTATAGTTTATTGGACTTGATTGGTGATTTAGCTGGTTGTTTGATTGTATATAAAATTGGTTGTTTATATGTAAATGGTATTTAAATAGTTGCTTAATTAATATTATGCCTCATTATTAATTTTGTTAATTGTATGGTTGGTTTGGTGGATATTTTGTTATTTATTGGTTGGTCAATTTGATGGATAAATGGATGGTTGAATGTTTGGTTAATTTGATAGATAAATATATTGGTTTGTTAATTTGATGAATAAATGGATAGCTATATATGTAGTTGATTTTTGGCTAGTTTGGCTTACTGGTTTGTGAATGGAGGGATGAATGATTTATGAATGATTTACATTATTTGTCATATAGCAAATAAATAGAAAGACAAATTAAGGTCTGTTCTTTTTCTTCCCTATCATCAATGTAGTATCTGTTCAAAGACAGCGAACCACAAGGTAAATATCTAGATAATGTTATGTTGATCTATCCACAATATCTATCATGATGTAGTTTGTTTATATTCTGGTTACAAGTAAGCTTTCATTGATAAATGTGTCATTGTCTTTCCAGGTTGTGACAATGAATCAGTCATTCCATACATCAGGGTAAGATATATGTACATGCAATGTCGTTCACTTTCTTTAATTGCTTGTTTTGTCTGTCTGTCTGTTTGCTTGAATTGCTGACTGTTTTTTAGGATCAGTTGATTGAGACAATGATTTACATTTGTTATATTTGTTTGTTTTTGGTGTGTTTCCTTACTAGAGTACTAACACTAAAAGTGTGCAATAGAGTGCTTACACTATGTCCATGAAATAAAATCTAAATAGTTACTAACTCATAGTTTTTATTTAGTGACTATTAGTCACTATCACTCAACTGGAACAGCTTTTGTAACAATACACAATGAATAAAGTATTAACTTTCTATGGTTTTGAGTATTTGATTTCCCTTGTGTATTGTGGTCTATTGTTACTAAAGCTGTTCCAGTCGAGTGATAGTGACTAATAGTCACTAAATAAAAACTAATATGTAGGAACTATTTAGATTCTATTTCATGGACATAGTGTAAGCACTCTACTTTGCACTATTTACCACTAAATAGTGTTGATTAGACAATAGAGAACAATAGAATTAGCATAATTTAGTGGTATTTATGTTGCACACTTTTAATGTTACTTTGTACTCTACTAGTACTTGTTTTGCATGATTATTATTTCAGTCAATAACAATTAATGTGTTTCCTTTTGTGTTGTAAACTGTAGTATCTTTTTGATGAAGAGGAAGCAGAGAGAAAAGGTAAAATTAATGTGTTTATAGTTTATGGGTAATGTGCACATGCAGGCGCAAATCCAGATTGGCTTTCAACAGTTTACAGAAACTGGTCAGATTAAACTGCTGACACATCAATTTTACAGAAAAGTAGACTCTTAGCAAACTGTTGATCTGGATCCGCCCCTGGTGCATGTATAGTTAACAGTATTTATTGTGGTACATTATGGATGGTATGGGTGGCCTAGTGAGAGCCCAGTGAGGGTTTTTAAATTAAAATTCCCAGCTCAGGTGACAAGTGAAAAGAGTTTGTTTGATGTGTTGTTCCATATCATGACACAAGGTCTTTATCAGGGTTATCCAGTTTTCTCCCCTCTACAAAAATCAATGAGTGAGCAGAGTTGTGTGTTTTAAGCATACAATTAATGTAGGGTTAGTGTGTGTCCATGTCAGGAAAGAGCATACTTTCATTGAATTGAATGTCCCTTTGTTTCCCCAGAAGTCCTTCCCAAGCAACATCAGGAAATAATAACTGAATGTTCGATAACATTCATTAGGGTAAGTTTATAAAGAATATTAAAACTTTTGGTTTGTTAGTTGTTTGTTTTATTATTCATTCATATTTTTTTTAATTTGCTGCTTTGTTTTATTTTGCATGGTTGGTGTGCTGGTTGACTGATTATATGGTTGACTGACTCATTGAGTTAATTTGTGTAATAATTTGTGTAATAATTTGTGTAATAATTTGTGTAATAATTTGTTGGCTAGTTAGTAGTTAGTTGATGGTTGACTGGCTAGTTGGGAGTTGTATTTTGGTAGGTCGAATATAGCCATCAGATAAATTCTGAACAATAAAATCAACTAACTATGTTTTTGTTTTCTATTTTCTTTCTGCTGCAGTACCTGTTTGAAGAGAAGGAGACACAAGGTATAATCATGTCATGCTTATCTTATAAGAGTTTGCTATCATTGATATGATGATTCTGTCATTTACCATATGCATCTGGGATTAAGAATAGATAAAGAACTGTTCCATAAATATATCAGTTTTAAAATGTTGAGTCTCCCTAGCCAGAGGCTTACACACTTCCACTACACTAAGTGTTCACGTCACACAACACCTAACTCACATGTTGAGTTTTACTGAGGGGAAGAAAACTGGAGAATTATAAAACCTATACCTCATGCAATGGGATTGAACAAATACACATATAATTATAATCCAAGCAAAGATTTATTTAACACAATGTTTTTATCTCTAGATGATAAAGATGCATGCGCGTCCAAAATCATATTGGATTCCAAAGAGAGACAAGAATACAAAGATGCATTAGCGTCTTTGATCTACCACCAGCCTGATCACAATGACATGGTAGGATATAATGCTATAATAATACTAAGCGTTCCTCCAGATGTCAGAATCTCTAAGTCACGAGGTTGAGCTGAAACCTGATATAGCAGTGAAATGTTTGTCTAATTTGTTGCTCTATTGTGTTAGTGAGTTATTTGTTAGCTGTATAGTTGACTTATTGAATGATTTATTAGTAATGTGTTATTCATCGATCAGCCATTTGTGAGAAACAATAATATTATCACAAACCACCATTGCTCAATTATATTAGTTTGTTTGTTTTCAGGTTTGCTCACCAGATCTAGAGGCTTCCTCAACAATGGCCAAGGATAGAGGCTACAGAAGTTTTATTGAGCGTAGTGAAAGAGCTCGCCATGCACTCCCTCCATCCTACAGCCTCTGTCAAGAGGAGGATGAGACCATTGAAGAAGTCTATGTCCAATGCCCTGAAGGAGCAGATGAAAACTTAGATGGAAGCATTGTCTATATGTAGTATATTAATGCATGCTTCTAAACCAAGTTTAGATCTGCAACTATAGAAAGGTTTTCAAGCTGTAGTAATTATTACACTTTTAAATTCAAATTATTTTAATTTCACAGCTATTACTAATAGCTGTGAAATTATAATAATTTGAATTTAAAAGTGTCTGCTTATTGAAGTGCTGAGATACAGGCTAGGGCCTATTTGGTGCATACCCTGATCAGGATCTAAAAAGCCGTGATATGCACTTAATATGCAGCTTAACCAACAAGCATCAGGCCAAGACTGAAATGAATGCTGATTTCATGCTGTTAATGTATTGAAATCCGACTAATAACACAATGAGAGTATTGTCAAATACATGTTGACTTATTGTATTACAATATATTATGTTATTTCAAGTTGAAAGGAGTTTTCGAAAAAGATAAAAAAAAAAAATGAATCTAGGTATAAAAGAAGATAAATTAAAAATTTTTTTCCCTTAGTAATACATGGACTATCTTGAATTAAAACTGAAAAGGACTCCTTGCTGTATATGACAAGGGATTAGTCAAAGAAAAACAAAACTACATACATAAAAAAACTTTCATGGGTACATTTTTTTATTTGAACTTCCTGTGTTAACTGAGCATCGACTGTGGTTTTATGACAGTTGCCCAATTAAAAAAGCTTCAACCAGTTGCCTGTTGAGAAAGCTAGCAAATAGTGACAATATTATAACCCTATGCTAACCTTGCAGCATTGCATGGACTTTTAGACTTCAAAATTGTCATATATAAAATTTGTCAGGATTTATTACACATTTCTATAAGCATCTCTTCAACAATGTTGTTTGTCATGTAAAATAATTCTTAACATTTATGAGGACTTCATCTTCTTTGATTTCTTCTCATCATCATAAGCCTTTCTTTTACTTTCCAGTTTACGAACCTAATAAATAGAAAAATATGTCAATGATGGAAGAACTGAAACACAAAATAAAATATAAGAAAATTGATGATAAACACATAATAGTGTAAAATAATATATAATATATATTAACCCTTTGACTCCTACGGCGCCCGAAACCGCCCGTAAAAAACGACCTTGCTTTGAAAAATTCTAACTTTTTTAAACAAGCCAAATTTTCCCAGCCGTTTGAATGTTAGTAAGCACTAGGAAGTTTTTCAAATTTTCATAGCATGTCAGTCAAAAGAAACAAGCAATTTTAGCACAAAAATTCCATATGAACTTTAGGAAAGTCAAAAATGACAGTTTTTGCCTTATTTTTCAATAGTGAAAATCACACTTTTTTGACCTTGGATTTTTTATCGAAAAAAATCGTTTTTAGACGAAAAGGCCGTTTTCACAACAAAATGCAGTCCTTGTGCTATAGCTTTGGCAAGTTTTTTCACTTCACGAACTGAGCTGCGGTCGTTTGATTTTGGCCATTTTGATACGCACGTGTTTTCAAGTATTTACGACTGCAAAGCATTGTGGGTAACCATGACAATTTGGCACATGGAGTACCCCCCGCCGTCCTTTTATACATTTTTTATAAGTCTAGGGTCACCTCGGTTTTCTGCCAAAATTTTGCGCTTGTTGTGTTCCTCTATCATCACAACTTCGATAAATAGCCACGGCAGGTCCGAGAATTTGCCTTTAGTCCAACTCCAAACCTGACTTTGTTCTAAGCCCGCCAAAACCGAATGAACCAAACATCGATCATTTTTTGCTGACAAAGTGAGATTCCTCGCTGATTTCTTCCAGAAAGTGAGCTCTTTGCTACCTTGAAGCTTAATGATGCTCTTCCAGTAGTGACTAAAGGCAAAATATGACCCTAAAATTAACGAAATTCCCATTTAAGCCAACTTTGAGCCAGTGTAAATATCCAACGATGCTTTCAAACGATCTAAAAGTCATGTGGCCTGAGAACTTGAGCCCCTGAGATTACAAAACAGCACCACTTTCCATGGTAACGCCAAATACGGAGTCAAGAAATCCTACGGATCGTTTATATCCAGAAAATCGCTCAAAAATGTCAAAAAAGCCCAGTAGTCAAAGGGTTAACAGACCTATGGTTCTCTACAAACCCATGGTGAATAAAATACTCTATTTGTCTTGGTTATTAATCCAAATAATTACATTTATATAGTGCAATGTCTTATATTAATATTCAGCTGCACTGATATTTGTTAGATCATCACAAAATTGAGCTGTTTATAAAATGATAACTAATAGCACATGATAAGCTTGTGTATAACAATGATAAATAATGCTTTGTAATACCTCTTTTCTTTTCTTCTTCTGAGAGTGCATTATCTTTTCATAAAGTCGTCTGTCTTTTCTAGGCATGGCTGCTATAGCCAACTGTTTCTCTTCTTTAGAAATAGAACCTTGCTCTTCTGGTTCATTTTCTGGTGACAAAAATACAATATATGCATTAAGGATACAGTCCACCTTTCCAGGATGTTTTCAAAAGCTCTCAGTTAAAAATTGTTTAGTGTGTCATTTTACACTGATGATAGTCAAACTATACATCATTTTAAAGCTTAATTATTAGTGTATGGGTGGGGGGTTACTAATTGCATGCAGCTTTAGCAATGAACTGGGCAAATATAGGGGGTTATGTCTTTTACAAACCAGGAAGGGGGTTTGCATAATATTTTAAAAATACAACAGGTGATTTTGCCGAACCCCACTCCCCCATACAATAATAAATGAAAGCCCCCTAGGTTTGTGTTTTGAGAATGTCTGCATTACCTTCAGTCTGTTTTTCTTCATCAAGAATAGCTTGTTTCTCTGGAGGTACATAGTCTCCTTCTCCTTCTTGCACAAATGGAGATAAGTGAGGAGGAAGAATGGCTCCTATGAAATAGTCTTCTACTGGCAGTAGTTTTTTCTGGTTAATGCTGTCAGCAATCCACTGTGGTTGTACATAGTACCTGAGAAACAAACAGGACATTATTACTATCATAGAAACAGTTTGTGAGAAGAGGATGCATCTTTTGAATGGAGAAAAAAGACAATTAACTTCAAGGTACAATCCCTGACCTACATGTAATGCATGATAGCTGGGCTTAGCCAATAGAATTTATGGTTGCTGGGGTTACATGCTGGCTCTCCCTTTTTCCCTTTTTCCCTTCTCCCCAATCCCCTCTCTCTCTCCTCCTACTCTCACCCTCCCCCTAGAGCCAGCTACAAAGGCCAAACACTGTAGATATCAATAACCAGATCAGAAGGCTTTGTTTTCCACTCTTGAAAATACTGAATTTGACACAAAGAACAGAAACCAAGCACAATTCTTGGAAGTCTATAAAGGGATTACATGTTTTACTAGTAAAGTCCAACACTAGTATAGAGGATGAACATCTGTATATGGATGAAAACGTTGATTAGTTTAGTCATACCTTGATAAGTATTTATGTCCTTGTATTGGTCTGTCAACTATGTGATGTGTGACTGTCTCATCTGTTTCTGGATATGTTGCTCCTATGGCAACTGTGCTATCCCATGATGCCTCACCACCAAAACATCTATTAGAAATAAATGTTTTGTAAGTTGTAAACTTGGCATCATTATTTTAGATCATGCAAGTGTTCAAAACTAATGATGACTTTTTAAATTTTAAATTTGATTTCTCCTTGAGGAATACAAAAAGTCCTCAATATTTCACATGTAAAAACACTGCCAGTTGTTATCTCTATCAAGGATTTACCTTTTACTTTAAGTTTTATATCTGCTAAAATCTGGACCTGAAATAGTTTTATTACAACATGCCACTTGTCAAGGCATCTTATATTTAAGCATAATTTTTTGGACAGGCAATTCTGTTATTTTGTTTATTTGAAGATACAATTACCGTACACTTAATTATTACTTCATGAAATATTAATTGTTTATCAAATATTTCGCGAATTAATAAATTATTAATTTATTTTGACTCCCCCTTCTTGCTCTACATTTATTATTATAATTAATCTTTATTCAGTGGGTGGTTGTTGACTCGAAAGTTTATACTACTTCAACAACCACACACACTCTATTTATTATACTTTTTGATAACTTACTACATTTATATGTATTTCTATTTGTAATTAATATGTAAATTATTCATATTGTATTTTCTTTATTGTTATAATGTGTGTGAATAAAAAATTCAATTCAATACATATACCAAGAACTAACCAGACAAAAAAGACCATCACAAATTTGATCAAAACAAACACAATAAATTCTATTTTGAACAGGCAAGTGTTGACCAACTGTTTTTTCAATTACTTATAAGCAGCCTTTCAGTGGTTTACTAAACATTTTCATTTCATTATACTTGTTTCTTTGAGCTTTTTTTTTCACACTGTTTATTTACCTGATCATAAATACAATAACTTCTCTTGGCACTTCTCTTGATAAAAAGAATTTGCAGTCCTTGAACATGTTTTTGAATTTCTCCAGAGACTCTGCCTCTAGTTTTGACGCTTTCATTGCTTCTGCATCATCACTCTGCACAAGAAACACACAATGTTAATTATATATTAATATATAGATTCATCCCACACCATTAAATACAGCCAATCAGAAAGCAGGAAAGCCATTAGGTGGTATTCAGCTAATCCTTATTGTGAGATATTGTGAACTATGGCTGTATTTTCTATGGTAAAAAGCTCTACATTGTTTTGTGTTTTGTGTTTTTTTTGGTACAGCAATGATATCTCAAACTTAAATATTTTCAAAGAACTGGATTGATGTGACATTGTAAACTAGTGTATACACCACTTCAAAAAAAGAAATCACAGACATTCTTTGCAGCCCTAGGAATGTTCACTGTAAAACTTCAGCTGAGACAACAATTTTTCCAATGACAATACAATAATGTAACTTGACTAATGTTTAGTCGCAGGACAAAGTTGTTAAAAGACACAAAAAATAAACATAAACATAATTGAATAGACTATTAAAGCCTAGAACTAATCTGGTATTTTGCTTCAAAAAATCTGAGATTTTAGGCAAACAAGATCACTTATGATTGAGCTGTGTGGAAATCAGAGGTAGAATAAATGTCTTTTCATGGCCTTACCTCAGGGTCAACAGGAAACTCATCAACTTCAGGCTCTTCCTCGAAATCTGAATTTCAGAAAGCAATTTATTAGAGTGCAAACAGTATAGCTAATCTCTCTTTACATGTTCGTATGCCACATGATCAAATATCTTGCGGCTCAGAAACCTATTCCATCCTTTGAAAATATCCTGGATAAACTGAACTCCTTTTATGTTGTACTAGCTACTCGACTCAACTGACAGCTGCTATAATTAGCTGTACCAAACTTCATTAAATCGACAAAATATCAAATGTTCTTACTTTGGTTAAATTGTAGGTTGTGACTTAGAGCTGCCAGAACCTGAAACAAAATGAGAGGTGATTATTGAATACTCATGTAAACAGGAATGAGAAAGAACTTTCGTACATTAAGCAATTGAAAGGTGCCCTAATCATTTGGATTTAGTATTTAGCAGATCGAGCCAAAGAATATTTCCTTCAGCACACAAATAGTTACACTGCTGTGCTTACCTCATCTGTTGTTTCTGATTCTCCACAGTACTTCTTATTGGAGTTCACATCACCATCAACCAACTAGTTGCATAAAAACACAGTAGAGAAATAATTATAATTTTAGATCATAGTCATAATAATAGTTCTTTTAAAATGCAGACGAAGAAACACCCTTTCTGAGAAAGTTGTCCCAAGTGAAAAGTCTACAAGCTAGTGACACAAAGAATTGTGGATCAGTTCAGAAACTAAATGTGCATCTTGCATGCCTTTCGTGCTGTCTAATATATCAGTCATTTCTCAATAATGTTGAGATGTGACCTTGAAATCTCTGTGTTCTAGTATTAAAGCATACATAGGTTAGTCCACTGTGCTACTAGCTTGCAAGCGTTTCACTTTGATGAACACAGGTGACAAAGTTGATGATAGATATTAGACAATTGAGAAACAGACACATGTACAAAGTAGATATAAGACAAGTTGATTGTCTAATTTTCTTGGTTTCATTAACTTTGAAACTTATAATATAACTTGAATGACAACTCAAAACAACAACAACTATTCATGATAAATTGAACCCTTTAAGTAATTTAAAACAAACTAGACACTCCAAGAGTGTGAATGTCGGACTACGTCAAAAAGTAGCTAGTGAATAGAGAATGTATAAGAATAAATAACACCTAAATATTTTTTTCACGATTTTCCACTCACGGGATCGAAGATGTCGAAATACGATCGAAGTTCTTCAAATCTATTTTTTGACACGAAGACAACGATGAACTTGAAAACTAATACTCCATGTACATACTTTGATCAATAAAAAGCTAAATTACGACGACTTTAAGTGTTGATTGAGAGATTCAACTGCTTTTTAAACCATTTTGAATGAAACGTGTTTTAGCCGTAAGTCGGCCATCTTGGTTTCGGTGTGGTGAAGCACAACTTCTGGGTTTGGGTTACCTGTGGTTTCCCAAACGCGACACGACGATAGATAGATAGATAGATTGGCAAAAAGGTAAAACTAAAGTCGGGCCCCCTGCGGGTAGCCCGACTAACTAGACGATTTAGGAGCGTGAAGTCGGGCTAGTGATAGAATCAACACAGGCCGGCTAAACAATTCTACTTTGGGCTTCCTGTGTTCGTTCGCAAAGCATCATGGGGCCTATACGCGACATGACAGATAGATACATACATACATTGACTAAAAGGTAAACCTAGAGTCGGGCCCTCTAGCCCGACTAAAAACTACATCCAAAAATTATATTAAAAATATGCTCACAATTCATATAATATATATCTACTAAACAATCTTATCTTCTTTACAGAATGATACATGATTTCATGGGTCAATGACAATGAGGGTGTACAGACAAAAGACTACAGTACCTTAGGTGGATAATGTAAATTCAAAGTATTGTATAACTTGAAGTTAATAAATCCAATCATTGTTTTGTAGAACTCTACAAAGGTTAACATCACTCTGAAGTCAACATCACTTGGAGGCTGAAAGAGATTTTGAAGCAAAAGTTTAAAAATTATGTAAGCATTGAATTATATCCTAATATATAAATAAATATAGCTTACCTCTTGACAAAAGTGATAAGGAGAAATCCATGTAACTGGTTGACCTTGTATGTCAGCCTGGAAATAGATCCCTTTGATGGAGAAAAATACCTGAAAATATCGAGAGGATCAATAAAATAAAATAATTTACTAACAACAAGTCTCTATTTTATACAGTTATTAACTTACTTTTCTCAATGACTTGGATGCTATTATAAAATGCTGAAATTCAACTAAAAAAAGCAAGGGAATATTAGTAGGTTGAACATGAACAAAATGATATATATGCAGTGATTGTAGCTACAATACATAATAAAGTTACTGCCAAATAGTATAGATGGCTTGATGCTTAAGCCGCAACAATGTGTTTTGAAACAAGTGTATATCTGATAGAGAATAACAAGGCCTGTAAACCTACCTGCTAATCGTCTACATTCTCTAACAAAATCAGCCTAAACAGTACACAAAGGAACACAAAATATATAAGTTAGTTTATCATGACATGGTGGAATTTAATTTATTTATAATGGAAAAATGCTATAGTATGCTGAGTGACCTTGTGGAGCAGTGCCAAAGTACTGGTCTTTATTGTTTTGTCAGATTATTTTAGTAATAATGTACCTGTATTTTGTCAGTTTGTGGCATAATGGAGAACAAGAACAACATGCACAAAGCATCATCCAAATCTCTAATGGCATCTATGAATGTTGGATATCTGTTGGAGAAAATAACATGAGCTAAAACTACATGGTTGGGTAATACAGTAAAACCCTGGTGCATATAAGAACCTAAAATTTAAGAACCTGTCAGGCTTTTTTTTACAAAAAAAAAAACCATGTGCAAAAGCATTGACCTGTATGTAAATAAAATAAGAAGAAAGGTGTTGTAATGATGAAGTGAGTGATGCTAATAGAAACTAGATAGCCTGATTTCAAGTTAAGTACCATTTATATAAGAACCTGTTCAGGCTGGCTTGGAAAAATCTAGGTTCTTATACGCGGGGTTTTACTGTATTGGAAATTTTTCCAAAAGTGATCATAATTTACATAAATTATCATACTCAGCCTCATTCAATAATTGCTAATTATTCATTCAAAATATTTGTTTGTTTCTGATTGATTGCACTCCACTGGCCAATGATTGGTATCCTTCTATGAGGATAATAGACAAAATAGGCTAACTTGTTGCTATGTACATTTTGACCTGATACAAATCTTTTTGGAATAAGATTATTTGTCTTATGATCACTTGGAAATGTTTATGACAAATGTTTTTATTCCAAGGGGTTTTGAATTGGGTCAAAACGTACATAGCAACATGTTAGCTAATTTGGTCTATTGGAAAATATTTGAACACACTTAGAACAGCTTTGCTGTGGTTGGTGAGTGCAGGTAAAATGACAACAGCCGGTATGTTTGAAATGAGAAATTGCCATGCAACATCTATCCTTGTTTATAAATTCTGGAAATGTTTTGGATGAATAATAATTGGCCTTTGTATAATCATCCTCGGGAACCCAGGGGTATTCTTCTGTCGCTCGTTTCTCACTTCCACAACATATACCCCTGGGAACGTAGTCTGTTGGAGCTTGTTCCGGAAGTCAAAATTCAAACTTATTTAACGACTTTCTTTGAATGGTTATCTTGATTTTCATTGGTCGACCTAATAAGGTCGACCAAATAAGGTCGACCAATCAGGAAAGAGCTGAATTTTGACTTCCGGAACAAGCTCCAACAGACTACGTTCCCAGGGGTATATGTTGTGGAAGCGAGAAACGAGCGTAAGATACTCACTTACTCTGCCTTATTCTTCCTATTATACTTAGTCTGACTCAATAATTACCTTTCTTTCACAATATGATCAAGTGTGTAGACTGGTTTATTGTCCTCTAGCCGTTGTGCTGTACCAGTCTCATCTTTACCAAGGGCTTTCTTCAGTTTTCTTAAAAATACTTTAAAGTCCCTAAACTTGTTCAATACAGGTTCGTGGGCCATCCATTGGATATCTTTATAATAGTAGTAAGTCTTGTGTGCAGTGCTACCTTTGTTGACCTTCTTTTTATTCTTTGGTTCTACAGGGTAGATACCTTTCAATATGCACAGCCGTCTACAAGTTAAAATAGGCGCTTAATTAGCACATGTTTAGAACTACATGATGTTTAATGTTTTTGATAAAAATGTATATCTGTCTGATAAAGTCTGGCATGCTCAATCAATAAAAAATGATATTGGGAAAATCCATTGATAAATCAATATCAAACAAAATCCGATTTAATATCGATTGTTTTGGCTAATTGATTAAAATCAATATTCACAAATTTTCCCTCAATCAGAATATCGATTGGTATTGAACTATAATATTATGGATTGCTATCAAATGGAAAATCAATAATTAGCGACTTCTCACAGAATACGAGGCTATCGATTATCTTCTATATATTCAACTAATGTTATCGATGGTTATCGATTGATATCGATTATCGAACTTATCGATTGAACATGCCGGGGATAAAGTGATCAATGGATTTTTGTAGTTCTATAAATACAAGTTTTATCATTTTACTAAGGATTTTCAAAAGCTGTACGATGCCTAAATACCATAAGCATCAGTACTGCCAGAGTGAAAAGCTACGAACCGAAATGTCAAGGTTCTTCTGGAAGCAAAATAATGAACTGATTACCTGAAATCTTGAAGACTGAGTTGCAACTTCTTCAAAGCTTGATTTCTTGAAACAAAATGAACTGCAGCCCCACTTTCCCCCTGTAACAAATAGAATAATTATTGAATTGTATATTAGAGGTGTTAACTACTAAGAAAACATCATTTAAACTACACAAACCTTCTTTTTCTCTCTCCCCATTTTAAAAACACGTGGAAATGAAAATGGCGAACATAAACATCTAGGACTCAGTCCTCGCTCGGCTGCATTGAGCAATCGAAGCAATGAACGCCTGACGGACAAAGTCAAAAGTACACAGGCAACCCAAGAAATGTTTTTATTATAATGTTTATTTACTAAATTTATTTAGACCTTTCGTTCGACAGTGCAATAAAATATAAAATAATAAAATGATATTTTTCATGAGAGCGATTGAAAACTGACTTTAAGGGGGAGACGTTTTATAAACAAGAAAAAGTGAATGAAGATTTTGTGTAGCGTTGGGCTGCCTGTGGAAAAGTGCGGGAAATCCAAATCCAAAATGGCGGCTCGCCAAACGGAAAGATTTCTTTCTCCTGCTCATTTTCAAGTTATTCCCAACAAATCAAGAAACGCCGACGAAGAAAAAAAGTTGCTACCACCAGGTGCTTACGAAAAAGTAGTTTCTCCAAAAGTTATCGTTGAAAAACAGCCGAATGGATCGAAAGATGATTTGAAAAAGGCCCAAGGCGAGATTGACATTTTACGAGATGAAATTCAAGTTTTGAAAGAACTGTTAGATAAATCTAAAGAACGAGAAAGTACTTCTTTCCAAGAGGGAAAACATCAGAGATATTCCAATAGAGGATTGAATGATAATCTGCAGCAACTTGCTGAAGTAGAAGCTGAAAATGAATCGTTGTTATCGGAAAACAGAAAACAACAAGCTATCATGAACAAACTACGAAATGACTTGAAGAAAACTAAAATGGATTACATGGCAGAGATTGAAAAGTTAGATAGTGAAGTAGGGACATACAATACAACTATTAGACAACTAAAACAAGATTTGAAAGAAAAAGATGCGAAATACGATGAGCAATTGGATAACTTGAAGGCGTTGTTAAAGACAGAAACTATGAAAGTAAAAGAGCTTAAAGTAGAGTTACGTAAAACACATAAACAAATTAAAGCTGATAGGGATAATTTTGAAGATCTAATTGGGCAGCATGCAACTCAGAAATACCAAGACGTGAGTAGTTTACAAGATATGCTGAAAAACTACAAATCCAAGTATGTTAGTGATGTGAATGAACTGAACAACTGCATCAAAGAAAAGAGCACCATAATTAAAGCTCTTCAAGATGAGTTGGTTAGAAAGGATGTTGACATGAAGAAGCAAAAAGAAGAGAATCGTATAAGGAAGAAAGAACTGGAAAACAAAATGGAACAATGTAAGGTTGAGATTGTGTCAAGTCAAGAAATGTTTGAAACAACTAGCAATGAACTTAAGTTTGCTCTTCAAAAGACAATTGAGTCACATGGAGAAGCATTAGAGGAATTTCAAGGTATTTCTTATTTTGATTCTTTGGAGTGACCTTCAAGCATTCACAACGCATTCAAGTTTACAATTACCCTCAAACGAAGACCAGCAAGTTGCAAGTTGCAAATTTCAATTTGATTTTTTTTTCTGATCCTTCAATCAGTTTTGAGGCGGAGCTTACAACAGATTAACCAATTACTTTACAAGTTAACATACCAGCTCCACCTCAAAACTGATCTACCGATAAGAAAAACCTAAAGTCAACTATAACATTTTTGCAATTTGTTAGTTGCAATGCAAATGATTATTGCTGTAACCACATAGGCTTTATTACATTGTGAGTTCTAGCTAACTGTAATTTAAAACAAGAGTTATCACAGACTAATAACACACACATCTACATATGGGGGGCCCTGCAAAAAGGGGTACCTATCAGGGCAAGACTTGGGTAAAACATAAATAAGGGGATATATAAAACCTGATACATACATGATATATACAATAATTAAGGCTTTGAAAGCCAGGGCCCAGAGATGTTTGTCATTCTTCAGCTTTGAGCTACATGTACCAGGAATATATTGTATTTGTATCATTTTTTTTTTTTTTTTTCAGAAAAACTTGACAGTAAAGACAAACAAATCAAGGAACAACAGAGTACCATTGAACAGTTAAAGGCTTACATAGGAGAAAACCTGCCAAATATTCAACTAGAAAGACTTGAGAATGAAAACCAACAACTGAAAGACAAACTGGAAGCCTTGGAACAAGAAAATAAGAATGTGAATTCCAACATCCAGTTTATGAAAATTAGACTTCAATCATTGAATGAGATATTAACGTTACAAGAAAATGAGTTAAACAAGTCATTACTAGCTGGGGAGAATGGCCGAGAGAATGTACTGACAAAGTGGAGAGAAAAGGTTTATACTTTGCTTGTTCAATTGAAGTCTCAGGAAATTACAAAGGACAATGATAATAACAAAAACAAACATATGGTGAGTGTTATTTAATCATGACTCCTATAGTTATGGTATGGAATTATTACTTAATAGAGCGTATTCGTATAATCCACTTTTAAAATGCAAATGAGAATATGTGTGAAATAACATGTTAATGAGGTGTGCATGTAGCTATTTGCTTTCTTTTTTTTCTTTGAGCCACAAGCCACTGTGGAAAACATTGATAAAAGTGGTTTCGAGTAAATCTATAAACGTTTTCGTTGTCAATCATGTTTTATTTTGATTATTTGAAGGCGAGAGTGCAACGTCTCACTGAAGCATTTATTATAACACTCACACCTAATTAGCATATTATTTTACACATATTCTCATTTGCATTTTAAAAGTGGGTTATACGAATACGCTCTAATATAATTATAGAACACTTTTTATGTGAAATATCTATTATAATAGAAGTTAGTTGTCAGTAAATGTATTTATTTAGCTATTTTGAAATAGCGTTGTCCATCTGGAATGGTCGATCTGAGACCGATAGGAATTGTGGGAGCTCGTTAAACTGCAAATACACTATTATAATCACGCAAGAATATTAATGTTTACTTCTGAAATACTATTACCCATAATTCAGCACCATTCAAGTGTGATAAAAACAACACATTTGGAATTTAATGAGCTCCCACAATTCCTATCGGTCTCAGATCGACCATTCCAGATGGACAACGTTAATTGAAATAGGTGTAAATATATATAATTATAGATGTTCTGAATGTTTTAATCAGGACTCGCTTTGTCCAAGTGGTAGGGGTGATTGGCATACCTTTTAGGGTTGAAAATATTTCCTGTGTGAACCTTTTAGGGTTTGGCTCAAAAATCAGTATGTAAAGTCTTGACTTCATACCTGTAAGGTTCAGTTTTTCTTGGCTTTGGTTTTTCATGGCTAACTAAAAGACTGCTTGGCTGGCAAGAACATTGCACAGCTGTACACCTTTTATGGGTTGAAATCAACAAGGCTTTAACAGTTATTTTAATCTGACTGTGTGTACCCTTTAGGGGTCATTTTCAAAACCTGCGCCAATCACCCCTACCACTTGGACAAAGGGAGTTCCCCCAAGGTCTTAATGATCTAAATCTAAAACTAAGGGGGCCCAGCCCAGTAAGGAATATACAGTGATGTAAAGTGGAGATTGTCTTGATACTCCAACATCATTATCAAGTCAGAGTTCAAAGTCAATAGGGAGTTTCATTTCAAAGATACATTGATAATTGATGTTAGAATATCAAAATGCAATCAACTCTTTATCACAGTGACTTTACTTTTTAGCTAATAAAATTAATTATAATTTATATCATACTTCAGGTATCAGAGTTACAAGAAGAATGTGAATCACTCAAGAACAGTGTTAACATCTTGTCCCATACCATAGCTGATAGAAATGCAGAACTACAAATAGAATGTAACAGAACAAGGTCCTTGGAAAATGAACTATCTGAAAACCAAGCAAATGAAAAACTCTTACAATCAAAGCTAATGGAGTATCAGTGTGCCATGAGCAAGCTTTATAACGATTCTATAAACATGGTTCCATTTGTGAATCAACTATCTTCTAAGATGACAGATGCATTTTCAAAGCTGGATTGTTTGTCCCAGAGAGTTTCATTTGCTACTGGTAGGGTTCAATTTGTACAAGGTAAATAAAACATTCTTCATAATCATATACATTTAAGTTATTTTTAATTACTATGTTTTTCATGGAAACTGTGCCAGCATTCAGGAACACTAGAGGCCTAGTAAGGTGGCGAGTTTCTAGCCTGCATCACATCTGGATGTTTCTCAGTTAAACGGCTGCTTGTTTGTTTACATTTTGTCACATGTGCGTAGACAGATATCCAAACCAACCAGCAATCGTGTTAGAATTGAATGAGGCGAGAGCCAATAAGAAATCGCTACTTAACCAAGAAATGTCTGGATGTTACGCAGGCTAGGAGTTTCTGGTTTAAATCAAATACGATTTAGTGCTAAAGAGAGTGTTTAGGAGAGTTTTTGAATGTGGCATTATTTGACTACAAGTACTAGCGGATGATTCACAAATATTTTTCTTATTCAGAATTGTACTAAATACTCTTCAGAATACTAAAATAATTGGCATCAAACAAAGCAGTCAAAACATTTTGGTAGTTGTAGTAAATAGTGCTATAATGCAAATGCCCTATTTGAATTATTACATGACTCATAGCTTACTGTACCATAATATTAGAGCAGTTTTCGTATGATTGTGAAAAAGGCACGGTCACCGCACGGCACGGATACGACAGAAAATTTGAACGTTTTTATAGAAACCACGGCAGTGACGGCACTGCACATCCTTTTCACAGTCATACGAAAACCGCTCTATATGAATGTTATCAAGAACTGATCCCATATGGGGTTTTGGTGTTAGTTGCATTTAACATTAGAGTCCCTGGTCTCTTATAGATCTAGCAGTTTTTCCCTGGAATTAAGCAATTGTTTTAACTGGACATTTAGCATTTTCAAATTATCATTCACATGATATGTGTTGTGTTTGTTCTTCATTAGGTCTGTTAGCATGCAGACAGGAAAAACTGAAACAAGAGAATGAAATCAAAGTTAGAAATGAAGACACAGAGAAAGGTACAATTATAATAGTTATAATCATTATTAATATTATGGTATCACCAATATCAAAACCATCATCATAATAACACTGCAAAAATGACTGGGAATTGGTTACGTAAAAACTGAGTGGAAAGCGAATCCACAGTTATGTGAGAAATTGTTACTCATCTGGGCAATTTAGTCAATTTTATTAATCATGATCATCATCATTGTTCTTATCCTTACATCCATTATTGTCATCAACATCATTTCCCCCACAGTTGTGTTTATTATTGTCATCAAAATCATCCTTATCACATGATCATGATTGTCACCATTGCCATCTTCATATTTTTCACTGTCGTCATCATCAATGTGTTCATTATTGACATCATAATATTTTTCAATGATCATAATCATCAACATAATTGTCATCATCATCATTTTCATCACAGTTGTGTTCATTGTTGTCATCATAATCATTATCCCATGATCATAATCATCAACATAATTGTCATCATCATCATTTTCATCACAGCGTGTTTAATATTATCATCATAATCATAATCGTTATCCCATGTTCATAATTATTACTGTCATCATCATCATTTTCATCACAGTTGTGTTTATTATTGTCATCATAATCATTTTCTCATGATCATAGTCATCAAGTGAATATAATTGTCATCATCATCATTTTCATCAGTGTGCTTTATAGTTAACCATAATCATTATCCTATGATCATAATCATCATCATTTCAATCACAGTTGTGTTAATTATTGCAATTATAATCATTATACCATGATCATAATTATCAGCATCATCATCATTTTCATTACTATAATCATTAATCATTATCAGTAGCATGCAGCATAATATATCTTTCTATGCTAACAGTAGATGAGAACCAGCAGTCATCATACAAGGAACTGTTAGATGAAATTGCAAGGCTGACACAGGAAAGAGGTATGCTGAACAATCAAGCCGTCAAAGATGCTGAACTACTAGAATGCAGGGTGGAAAATGTCAGGGCAGGTTATGAGGATAAAGTATACCACATGTCATGTAAACTAGAACAGGTGAGTGAAATGTAGTAGTTTGAACGTGAGCAGAATTGTGTGCTAAAATATTTATTTATTCATTTATTTTATTTATTTATTTATTTATTTATTTATTTATTTATTTATTTATTTATTTATTTATTTATTTATTTATTTATTTATTTATTTATTTATTTTATTTTATTTATTTATTTATTTTATTTATTTATTTATTAGCCATGTTTTGGGCTTGGATCATGTGAATTGAGTGCAATATTTTAAGTAGGACACCATAGGACTGGCCAGAAGATTTTGAAGTTCAGAAAGTTATTTTATTTATAATAGATGATTATAATGTGATGTGATGTAGTGTTCATATAACACATTTAACAAACACCAAAGCATTCTACTTGATATCGATAAAATATCAGCTAAAATATCTAGTTTTTAACTTCTCAATCTTCTAGCCAGGCTTGAGTGTCCCACTAATTGTGTAGACTCAGACCCACACTTGCTAGAGTACAAACACTAAAAGTGTGCAATACTTTGTACTATTTACCACTAAATAGTGTTGATTAAACAATAGAGAACAAAAGAATTTGCATAATTTAGCAGTATTTAGTGGTATTTATGTTGCACACTTTTAGTGTTTGTACTCTACCCTTACGTTAAATATTTTAGTACACAATATACTCACATGTTGAAAACCAGAGAACTGTAAGTACCTCCATAGAAGGTGAGAGAATAACACTTCAAACAAATTCAACTCACATATGCCTAAGCAAGGACTCAAACTGAACCACAGCAGAGAGATGCAAGCCATAAACCACTAAGTAAAAGAGATAAAATTAGGATCTATCATTTCAACATTATTCTGATTGTAGTTTGAGATGGAACTTAGAGATGAAAGAGAACGATTTAGAGCCCTCGGTGATAAAGTGATAGTGTTAGAATCTGACTTGGTAGAATCAAATGAAACACTGGAAAATCTTAAAATGGATTTAGCTAGACACGACTCAGATACAGAGAAAAGTAAGTTATATCTCATTGGTGAGCGTAGTGTTTACAAGTGCTATTGCGATGTTAATTTGCTAACCATTTTCACAATAGATTTGTTAATTTTCTCTGTTCTAATAACAATAATAATAACAATAATAATAATAATAATGATGATGATGATGATGATGATGATGATGATGATGATGATGATGATGATGATGATGATGATGATGATGATGATGATGATGATGATGATGATGATGATGATGATGATGATGATGATGATGATGATGATGATGATGATAATAATAATAATAAATAAACATTTTTATAGCAAAACCATAACAAACTACGTCACGTCATCCACCTATACAATGGTCAACTAACATAACACATGGTCCCTAAGCGATCTTATTAGCTTGCCTATGTTTTTTAATACAGTTCTCTTGATAGATTATTATATAATTTTCTTCTAACCAAGATTTAACATGCAAATGAGCATATTTTATATGTTCCATGTACAATGTTAACTCTATTGATGTCTTCATATTAAGAACTTAGTGAAGCTATGCTCCATGAACAGTGTTAACTCTATTTAATATGTCTTCATATTTAGAACTTAGTGAAGCTATGCTCCATGTACAGTGTTAACTCTATTTAATATGTCTTCATATTTTGAACTTAGTGAAGCTATGCTCCATGTACAGTGTTAACTCTATTTAATATGTCTTCATATTTAGAACTTAGTGAAGCTCTGGAAAATAAACAAGCGACGTTTGTAGAGGAAATGGCAGAACTGGAGAAACAGCTTAATAGTGTTAGAGGAGAACATACCAAAACACTGATTGCTTTGCATCAAGCCGAACATCAAGTGTCCAGAGAAAAAGTAAAGGCAACAGAACAACTAGACCTGCAACAAAAAGACTTTGACATGAAGATTGAACGACTAGAACATAAAACTAAAAGTCTAGAGAAGGAACGTAACATGTTGATGGCGACTGTTCGACAGGAAGGAATAATACCACCAAAGCAGCGACCTAAACCATATCAACGCATTACTGGTTTGTATGAACTACATAAATATACTATTTCTTAAACACCAACTCGAAATATGGCTATATCTACTATAGGTGGATTGCAACCATTCCCAGGAGAGTGAATTCCACAAAAGAAACGGCAGCCATGCTGGTGGTCTTGACAAAAGAAAACCATCACCATGACTGGTGGTACTTTTGTTCAATTCTCTCTCGTGGGAATGGTTGCAATCCACCTATTGGGTTTGACTGACTAGCCTCGTGTACACGTTAGAAAACAATGGATTTTTCACATGTATGTGAGGCTTGTCAGTCCAAAAGAAAAGTTTTTCAAATTGGGTATGACCTCATTTTGATTTGGTGTATACTTTAGACTTTCTTGTAAAAGGCTTTTGCTCTGGGAAGCGAAAATACAGTACAGATAATTTGATAGTAGCTCAACATATTTCATGTTATGCTATACAACAAATGTGTTTCCAGACAGTAACTATTGTTTATCGCAAAACCTCGCTGTCGAAGACACATCATTTTCCCTCAAACTGTTTTTAGCCAATTTCCATTGTTTATTCCAAACGCTAGCCTCCCCTGCTGCCATGTTTAACATCGGAGCGTTGCATTGTGGGGGAGACTATCCAAATCCTCGCACTTTCAAATATTTTTTTTGTGGCATGGGTGGCGTAGTGGTTTGCTGTGTGCCTCTCTCACCGCTGTGATCCAGATTTTCTTCAACATGTGAGTCGAGTTGTTTGCTAAAATAGTTAATGTAGGGTTAGTGAGTAGTAGAGTGCTTACACTATGTCCATGAAATAAAATCTAAATAGTTACTAACTAATAGTTTTTATTTAGTGACTGTTAGTGACTATCACTCAACTGAAACAGTTAGCTTTAGTAACAATACACAATGAATAAAGTATTAACTTTCTATGGTTTTGAGTATTTGATTTCCCTTGTGTATTGTTACTAAAGCTGTTCCAGTTGAGTGATAGTGACTAATAGTCACTAAATAAAAACTATTAGTTAGTAACTATTTAGATTTTATTTCATGGACATAGTGTAAGCACTCTAGGACACTAAGATTTGAGACGTTAAAAAGGGATTTATTTCTATTTTTTTTTTTTTAACGCATTGCCTTGAAACTAACTCAGCCTATAAGCTTTTTATCATATGACCTACTCTTTTTAATTTAAAGGCCAATTTTTTGTGATGTTTCGAGTAGCTGGTCCGTACGTGTTTGTACGGACCAGGTGAAAAAAGCCGTACGGACCCCATCACGTGACTTTTTCCCGAAGGTTTTCTTAAGAGCGCGCGCCGAACAAAATACGGATCATATGATAAACAAAGTTTATTCCACGCCATGACTTTATAGAAGACAAACCCATCCTTAATTTTCTCGGTTACTCTAAACCCTCACTATTTTGAACACAAACCCATTTCCCCTGGAACCTTTTCCAATCATTAATAGCATTTATTCCAAACCCTTGCTATGTCAAACACAAACCCATGTCTCTTGAAACGTTTTCCACTCAATGACTATGGATTCCCAAACCAGCGCTATATATCATAGACAAGAGTATCTCGGAACGTTTTTAGTCGTTTATTTCAAACCCACGCTATCTCGACCATTAACCCATATTTTTATTCATCAACAGATTCATCTGACATTGATCAAGAAGAAAAAGGAAACAAATTGGAGGAAAGACCCGTGATCACAAAACAAAAGCACAAAACAGGGATTTCTCAGAAGTTAGACATAACTAAAGACCAAGACGAACACGATGAACAATCCATAGCTAGTGCTCTACATGACTTGAAGTTCTTGTCAGAAGCACTGTTAAACATGCAAGACGACAATGTATAGAGTGCAAACACCAACGCCCGTTTTCATAGTGTTTTTGTATTGTTGTCCATCCTCACACAAATAGGACAATAACATGACTTTTGGAGGGAATATTGTTTATTTGCGTCCCGAGTAGCGTCATTTGCAAATAAACAATATGCCCGACAAAAGTTATGTTATTCCCATTATCATCAATATATTAGGTCAAGTTTCAGAAAAATAAAGACATTTGGTAGATTTTCTGCAACAGGGATGATGCGGTATGATTTGCGGCCCGCCAAAATTTATCTTCGCCCGCGGCTAGGCGCGCATTTCCAGTAGGGCAGTTTGTTATTTGGCCTAGTATATTGATGCTTTGTGTATGATTATGATCGTCGCGGAGAAATTAGTAATTGCAATTATTGCAATTATAGAAGCCCGAAAACAATTCGGGACTTCCCGATGAAGTCCCGAATTTTTTTTTCGGGCTTCTATAATTGCAATTACATCAATTGCTTATTTCTCCGCGACGATCATAATCATACACAAATCATATAACCGCGGATCAGACCCACATATATACATATATTGATGCTAATAGAAAACAATATGCCTAACTACGAAAACAGTTTAAGCAGACATGGCCTAAAAGCATGCACTTCTTCGTATAAGTAGAGTACTAAAACTCACCAATGAGAGTGTACGGGCATTTATTTAAAATAAGGTTGGTCATTGAAGGTCTTATTGCATATTGCTTGCTGTATATTGCATGTTACTTACCAATCTCTAAAACGGTGCCAGCGATTTTTGATTTTCGTTTTCGTTGTCGAGATGAGGCCCTGTCCACACGAATCCGGATACTTTTGAAACCATATACTTTTTGATGCGAATCGGCCTATCGTCCACACGAATCCTGTGAATCCGGTCACCGCATACTTTTGAAACTGCTCTCCAGAGTGGATACTTTTGAATCCTCCGGATACGCGGATTCGTGTTGACACTTTTGAATCCACTGACTTGCTAATTCAACATGGCGGACAAAAATATTTTGTTGGCAACTTTGATTGCGCTTATTTCCAGTCTTAACGAAAGCAATACTGCACCTTTTGACAACAACAGTTGATCATTTTAGAAGAAAGGAATCGGAATCCAGTGAATCCGGTCACCGAAACCGCATACTTTTGAAACCGCTCTCCAGAGTGGATACTTTTGAAACCTCCGGATTCGTGTGGACACCTAAAACCGGATACTTTTGAATCCACTGACTTGAAAACTCAACATGGCGGACAAAAATATCTTGTTGGTAACTTTGATTTCGCTTATTTCCAGTCTTAACGAAAGGAATACGACAATTTTGACAACAATAGTTGACCATTTTAGAAGTAAGGTCAATTTTATCCGGTTGGCTGAGCCTTTTGAATCAAAACGACGTATAAAACGGTTTCGATCATAACCTCAACCAAAACGATCGTTTTTCTTCGTCCAGGGCGAGCTAGTGCCTGGTGGAACAACAAACAGTAAGGCCTAGCCATCGATGAGTAGTTGAAACATAATAATAATAAAATAATGACGGTAAACGAGATCGCTCGCTCGATTAGCGCATGCCCAGTCGTGCTACTATATAAATTCAAGTCGTTGCAGCGTATTCCGAATTGGAAATTATGAACAGGATTCGTGTAGACTCAAATATTTCTATGCGGTTTCAGCCGGATCGGATTCGTGTAGATAAGGCCTGAGCCTTATGAATCAAAACAATGACATATAAAACGGTTTCGATCCCAACCTCCACGATGTTTTCTTCGTCCAGAGCGAGCTAGTGCCTGGTGGAACAACATACAGTAAGGCCTCCCATCGATGAGTAGTTGAAACAAAATAATAATAAAATAATTACGGAAAATGAGACCGATCATTCGATTAGCGCATGCCCATTCGCGCTTACTTTATAAATTCAAGTCGTTGTAGCATATTCGTGTGTACGGGTGAATCCGAATTAGAAACAATCAACAGGAATCGTGATGACGCAAATATTTCTATGCGGTTTCAGCCTGACCGGATTCGTATGGACGGGGCCTGATGTATTCGGAGTCGACTAACGTGATTTTCATCACTGAGACGGAAATCCTGACAGATTTCGGGCTTTTCAAACGAAGTACGGTCAAAGCACGCTTTAGTCGGAATATCTTTTTGTCGTTTTAAATAATGAAAATTTTGAATTAATTTTCAAAAACTACACTTATTCAGCTTTCAAAAAATATATACTTTTACTGGAATATTTTACAAAGCTTGCGCATACTGGTCCCCCTCGTGATACGTTAATGCCGAACTAAAACAGTGAATTTATGATGGCCGCTTCTTTATTCGGATATAGGTATTTTAGCAGGCTTACACAGAAGTCATACTTTGATTTTGTGCTGAACAAACTTTCAAGAGACTCGTGTGGGTATTGAAGAGGCCTTGGGTATTGCGGGTTTAGATGTTGTGAAGATTTAATAGACCGATCCAAGGTTATTGCCGCCATCTTGTAGGGGGTGCAGAACTACTGGGGCGAGCAGTAAATGTATGTAACTTTGAACTTATATAACTCCACTGGAAATTGCCGAATGTTCAATATAAACATTTCATATCAAAGATACTATGCATGGCTATACCTGAGATCAAACTAAGGTTGTTAAATTATGTGAAACGTATGTAAACGGCGATTTCAAATCTCCCTACATTTACAGTGTAATTCTATATCGCAGAAACACAGTGTTTGTATGTAAATCTAAAATATTGATTACAGAGCCTGTAGCTCGTTTCCCAGCGCTATTTTTAGGATATATTATTAACAAATGCAAAACCTTTGATATACAATTTTAACTTTGAAAATCCAATGAATTGGAAGAAAAATATGTACTTTCAAAGTAGTCCAAAATCACATACATTTACTGCTCGCCCCAGTAATTCTGCACCCCCTACAAGATGGCGGCAATAACCTTGGATCGGTCTATTGTGGATGTTGTAATAGGTGATAATATGTTACCAATATTAAATCAGCATCAGTGGATGGAGTTAGTGAACTATTGGTGTCAGTGGAAGGGATTGAAAATGCATGGGATTAATTATGGAAACATATCAGAAGTTTCGAGGTTAGTGGTTGTGGTGCTGTTATGGTTGATTGCATAATTTTACTAAAAATGTCACTAAAACATGCCCTCTTTTTTCATGTTTAATTCTTGGTTTGTGTAAGCTAAACTCTCATTCAGGATTTATTCCTTTTACAACTTTGAGTACAAGAACAAGCTGATAACTTATGTGAGCTTATGTTTGGATTCCATTAGGCAGCCATCTTGGAAGGAAATATGGATATGTCAGATGTCCTCTTTCATATCGTTCCTTGTTTCTCTTGTCAAGGACCGGCTCCACCTTTCTCAGCAATGTATCGTGATGTTTGTATAGGACTTTTCTACCACGCTGATCAGTTAACATTGGGCCGTAATCAAACAAACGGTCAAAACGAAGAGTAAAACCGTGAACCAATTGAGTTTGCAGCTACAAATTAAAGAAAATATGCAATTTTTATTAGCATACAATTCAAATGTTAAAGTCCTTATCACCCCTGTCCAATTGCTTTTTTTCTGAAAATATACATTGTAAAAAAGATATTCTGGCAATTACGCGATTTTTTACTCAATTGCTGATTTTAAAATCGCGAATGAATTTGACTTTCAAAACCGAGCAAAGTGGACTGGGATCTACTAAGAGATATATGGAGATTGTGTCTGTACATGCATATGCTTTGGTGCTAAAAATCCTTTAAATTTATGACCTGGAACACGATTCTAGTTGCCAGCGACCTATAGTTTTAGTTTTAAATTGTTTTAGAACATGTTTGTTGCTCTTGAAATTATGTCTGTTTTGTTGTTTATGGCACCTCGACACATCACAGGCAGCCCAAGCAAATCACTTGTATTCAGTGGATTTTTTTTCATTTTTTTTTTTTCATATTTATAATTTCTCCTCCACTAGTAATATATTACTAGTGGGGGAGAAATTATAAATATGGCTTAAAACTAGCTAAAAATCATCCAAAAAGTATTTAAATACATCACAACAACTACAGACAAAGTTTAGTAACATTTTATTTAAAAAATGAAAAAAATCCACTGAATACAAGTGATTTGCTTGGGCTGCCTGTGGACACATGAAACAGGGTGGGGAAGAGGGTGTACCCATCACGAAGCGCGCGCCGTTTTTTCATGATTTCACAGATCACGGAGTAACGTAAAGCGTTTTCACGAACCACAGGTTTAGAACTCGCGATGTTAACTCTGTTGTTTCTAAAAGACAACGTGTTGCGCTTGTTGGACGAATAATCTATTAACTGGGTCTAACAGATATACAAAGAATAACACTGCTAGCAATAGACGTTTCATTTTACACAACCGTTTATATGAAAAGTTGTCACGTTTTCACGGATCACCGATGCTGTGTCACGACAGTGAAAATCACGGGTCCCGGGCGAAGATGATTTCACGGATCACGGCTTAAATTTTGTTGCTTTTCACGAATCACAGGCCAAATTTTGGGTGAAACACGGATACGGAAAACTTCTTCCCCACCATGATGAAATATTTATTTCCAGATTGTGGAATAATCAACTGTAGCGCACAATTGGACAGTACTATACGTTATCTCCATATGAAAAAAATCCTTGAAAATAATCGTGAGAAATTGCTTTGTAGACCAGAATGTTCGATATCTTTCATTCAACGTGCAAAGCATTTTTAGCACCATTATTACTTAATACCTCTTGCCATCCGAATACATAACAAAAAATATTATCCCTAAAAGATTTCAATTGGGTGGAAACTTAGGTTTGCCATGTAGAATTGTTCAATCAATTTTACTAACCGCCGTTGTAGCTCTGTATGGTAGATTGTACTTGGAGAACTCCATGCTAGGACCACGTGAGTCGTTATACAGTTCGGTTGGTACGTTAGGTGGATATGCGCCATAGTCTGCGACGGGATAGTTAACTGCTGCGTGCTGTCCAGTCATTAACCATATTATACGAGTTAAGATCTCACTCAGCTTCTTCTTTGTATTAACATGAGCAGGAAAGCCTTTAAACTGGAATTAAAAAACACTATATTCGTGAATTTGTATAGTATACAGATTTTCAACACAAGCAGATCAGCCTATTCGCTCATGCCCCTTGCATAGAAGACCAGTGCTTTATCTAATACAGTGAAAAGTATTGCATCTGGACCCGCTTTTTAAAAATTCCGGGTGGATTCCGATCCGGCCGTCCATCAACTTTGGAGGCGTAGGTTAATTTGGTATAAGATCCATCTCCAAACTGATTGACCAGTCGAAAAATCAAATTCCAATTGACAATTTAGTCTGATTCAATGTTTTTCGCTTTAAGCCAACCACAGGATGAGGAATAGTTTTGAGTTAATGCATGCATGGTCATACTCAGTAGCATAAAGAACTTGAAATCGAAACACATTTAATTATAAAAGCTCATTTGAAACATGAATTTGATTTGGTAAAAACCATAAACGTACGTTGCCTGTTCCTCCAAGCTCCCCTTGACCATCCTTTGAAACTTCATTTGCAAACGCCTGGAGTTCTTTATCAGCAGCAACTTGGCAGTTATTTTCATAGTACCTGTTTGGAGTAAAAACAGTACAAACATTAACACTAAAAACTATTTCGCAATACTATATACACCTATTTCAAAAAACGTTGTCAGAAAGGGTACGGATGTTTTTTCTCATTAAAAACTCGTTTGTGTGCACTTTCTGGCTTCGGATATGGCGATGGAAAATATCAATCTGAAGGTGCTAAGCGCGGCTAAGCTCAGATTGCAGATTGCGGATCTTCTTCTGACAACGTTTTTTGAAATAGGTGTATAGCACTTATCACGAAAGAACAATGCTGAAAAGTCTACACGTATCCTTTATTATAGTCAAAAACAGTAGATTCTGGTGCACAACAACAGTGCAGTGGTTTTAGTCTGATAATGCTTTTTGACATGCTGGTTCGTATTGTTAATGTTTTGCTTTGCTGTGTCGCTTTGTATAAGCGCTCCTATTTCGTCAAAATTGAAAATAATACCGCAAACCATATGTATAATTTATCTATTCATACTTACAGCAAATGGTAAACAGCATCTTCTTATTATGTTATGAGTTGAGATTAATGAGCGTCCCTCCATGAGATAGAAGTCACAATTTTTGTGCCAACTACTTTTTTGCGCAGTTTGATTTTGAAAAAAACCGTGTCAGGGAATTTTGAAGATTTTGTTTCGTTAAATTATTATGACACATTTTATCATTATTATTCTTATTATTTAACATTTTGAAAATAAGGAAATTCCTTTTGTTTGTAGAACATTCATTTTAAAACTGCACCATAAAACATTCTTTGTTTTGACTGAACTGGATCTTTTGGTGGAATTGACGTTTTGAAGAACGATTTTACCGTTTGATGCTTTCGTTGGTTTTCCTTGGATATGATCGCTAGCTTATCTTAGAGATAAGCTAAGACATTACTTATAAAATACTAATAATTATTATGTATACATTTATATGGCGCCTATCCCGATAAGCTCTAGGCATAAAATAAAATAATCTATTGTTAATTAAGGTTTTTGTCCACTTCGGAACAATACAGGCCGCTCCACATTCTCTTTTGGAAGCGCTGATATCGTCGCGCGCAAGTGGTTAGTTAGACTTGCCCAAGTCGAACTCGTTTATCACAGGACTAGTTATGCAAAGTTTGTTATAGTAACGAGCGAAGCGAGCCAGTAAGTTGAGCGCGAAGCGCGAAACGAGCTAGGAGCCGCAAGGCGAGTTCGACTTGTTTCACCTGCAGGAAATCGAATCGGGAGATAAACTTTTGGCGCGAGAATTTATGGCGATCGTCTTTCAGGGAGTGGAGCGCATTATACACGACCTTTGACATATAGTCACGAATGTTCTCAAAACATTGATAACGAAGATAATACGCAACAAAAACATATCAAAGAGTTGAAGTTTCTAACCAAACGTTGTAAAATACAATGTAAAATACAAACGTTGTAAAATACACCTAAGAACAAACTTTAAAAGAGCTATAAGGAAAATTCTTAGTCGGCGGACGCGGTGTCAACAGCTTCGCCGCATCTTAATCCTCTGAAGAATCTAGAACACCAAACAATTAGCTTTCTTTCTCCATCAGAACTGCAGAATATATACATGCAGAAACTGAGGACAATTTTGTATTCTAGTAACTTCTAAATACAAGAAATTCTTCGACAAAAACTACTACAAATTGTTTAGATTTAGCTCAGTTGTGATTTGAGCTCTCTGCACAACACCTAAAGGTATTTGACTTGGGTGAATGATTGACAAGCATGAAGGAGGAATGCTTCGTGATTGGAGGGATTTTGATACGTTATAAGCCACGCCTCCGGTTGAAAAACCAACCGGTAAATTTGGCGCGCTGCAAGTAGGAAAAGTCCCTTGTGCAGGGGGGCTAAAAGGGACTTTGTGAAAGTCTAGTGGTTAGTGAATCTGCCATAAAGACCGTCAGCGTGGCTCATTTCTTTTACGAACTTGCTAAGAGGATTCTATTCAAGAGGATGTCTTATTTCTGTCGAAGGTTTTGGAATGGCTGTCAGATAGAATGGTTGAGTCATACCTTGAAGTCTACGTGAAATGTACTTTTTGAATATTTTACAGGACGACTAAGTCCATTACTAGAAAACGGTTTTGTCCATTCGACATTTTTGCCCTCACTGGAAATGTCACCCAGTGTCTTCCTTGGCGTTGTTAAAGTCGATCAAAGGTTTGCCTCGGGTCCTAAAGTCTCAGTAAAATCGCTTAAAAATGTTGCTACACATTTTTCCATGGGAGTTTCAGAATTGAATATGCTGTTGGTTACATAGACTGAACGTTTAGGTAGTTTTGATAAAAAGTGAAGTTGCCTTACTGGTTGTAGATACTTAAACGTCATGCTCTCTAATAATATGGCTAAAAAAAAAAAATATATATAATGAAAATAAGTTTTGAAGAAATTGATAACACTAAAACATACTCAAATCATTTGCAGTACGGTCCGTCGCTTTCGATGGGAGAACTATTTTTGAAACATGCAAATACATTGAATCAACACCTACAAAGAAATAAGATTTTAATATATGAGTGTGGTAACTTACACATTGACATAGTCTCTGGCCATATTTGTAATGGCTGCCACAATCATCCTTCCATCATCTCTATAGGGGTAGTATGGCAACTGTTTTTCATTATTCAAGCCTCGTTTCTGAAACACAAATAAACTTTGTTTGCCCATGTTTTTTTGTCCAATTTATTCTCTTAATAGATAGACCTCAGCTATTTTCCTAACGTTAATCACACATAAAATGTTTGAAACTTTAGTTTCTATTTTCATTATTGCAGTTTTCGGTTTTTGCGAACTCAGAAATTACAACAGCTAGTTGTAAAATGCATTTTTGCGGGCTGCCGCCAATCGAAAACATAAAATTTGCCAAGTAAGTAGCCACAGCCAATTTACCAACTAACCGTTGAAATGTTTGAGCTTACAGGAACCCAAAAACTGCATGAGAGTGTCATAAACCACGACTACTAGAAATTATTTTTTATGCCAGTTGTAATACTATTCGAAGGAGAGACTAGCTGTTTGAGCACGAAACCAATGGCACCCCCAAAGTACGGATATGAGAATTGTGAACGAACAGATCTGTTTAAATGCGAAATGTGGAGGACTAGCAGCTGCTACATTGAGGCGCACATTACTGCCACGCAGTTTACAATCATATGGTTATTAAATCCTCTGAGGACAGACTGTTTTGCCAGAACACAATCTCCTTCTCTTGGCTTTACGGCCAGCAGACAAGTCACTGAGAACGTTAAGTGTTTTACGCAACGACACAACTTATTCGTCGATCCACTACTGAAGCACTATACCACCTGCATATTTATACCAATAGTTCTTATCAATCATCCAGAATAATTCGAGACACGGGGATACTATTCTATATGTAACGAGTTGTTGTTGAGCTAAAGCAGCTATAATTCACTAAGTAGCTACTATTTGTCTTAATGCATTTGGTCAGTATTCAAATACCATGATCTGCCTGGAATATATATATATATATATATATATACCTTCAAGTTAGTTTCCAAGTCCAAATCTTCCCAATTGATATCGGAAGCTCTGTCAATTATTGTACTTGCTCCTTGAAATCCAAGTGCGGAAAGCTGATCCATGAAGCCATTAGGACGTAAAAGAGTTGGAATACCAAGAGTATTTGCTGTGAGCAGACCTCGGCAGTGATACTTCATCATAGCATGGATGGGATGATACTCTGATAGATGTCTTTCAAGGCTGATACACAATACTTCGGTTGTCAAATGTACTTTACCGAGATGTTCTACGAATTGTGCGTTAAAAAGGTCTGTTATCTGCACGTTAAGTTTAGCTAGCTCCCATGCGCCATTGTCTTTTGGTGTGTAGACAGTCGAGTCTGGGATACACAATAGAAATGGTCACAAATTATAAAGGTTATAGGCCTTTCCGGAAATCATGATCACCATCACACAAATATTGCTTTTTTTTTTTACCGAATTTGAGCATGTTTGGATGAATTCTTACTGAGTGGCAAGGTAAAAGTTGCAAAAATAAGAGAGAATATATGGGATTGATGGACAGTGTCCCCAAAAACCATACATCCTCTCTTATTTTTACGGTTGTTTAAAACCCATAAATCAGTTAGTACTTGGTAAACTTAATAATTTTAGTGTGGTCTTTCATGTGATGGGGTTTGTTTCTAATTAACATTAGATTAATATTTCGACTCAGTTCTCTCGTTCCCAGTCCCTTCCTCAATCACCTTTGATTTCACGAATGTCAAAGGTTTGGACCGCAATATTTTAACTGCTACTGCTAGTTTTCATCAGGCGATTTGTAGTCATTACAATGTTTGTTATTAGTAAGACTTTGGTACTTCCATGTTTGTATACAGTCGGCTAAACTTGACGAGAAACCCCTGGATGATTTTGCTTTTATATGAAATACAAGTTATTGAGCGAGTTTGCAGCACAATATCTTGAAAACGAATACGGTGACTCCCATTTTTTTCATTTTAAAAATTTATAAAGCATTACCAAAGCTGTGTGTGTTTTTAATTTTAATAAAAATAATACACGTATTTGGATGAAAACTTCAACTTCATTGGCCGAAAGCGTTGCCATTTGGAGGAATAATTTTCTCAGGAATACTTTCACAGACTTCCCTATTTGTTTTAATTTAATTTGTTATCGAGATGGACCAATACTCACTTTGGATTAAAAAAATCCATTATAGGACGAGGTAAGGCATTTTGTTGAATATATTGGTTGAAAATAGCAACAAGAACTGCGCAAATGTTTTGAGTGGGCTTTTAGAAAAGGTCAACATATTAAGTTATTCTCCACTTTCGGCCCTTTATCACTTAAGGATACAGAGACAAACAGCTGATACTCTTTGATTGTAACAGCTGATACTCTTTGATTGTCATAAACACGATGCCTTAAGAAATTCGCATCTGTGTAATTTTTCACATGCTTCGCTTATTATCCATATCGTTTATAGCATCATAACACACACTCTACCTGGTTTATAGTCCATCTGAATAGCAAACGGCTTCAGTTGACGACTGCCTTTTGGGTCTTTTTTGTTTTTACTTGGCACTGATGCAAATAATACAATAGGAGAATAAAAAGGCCACCTATCACGTTGGTTTTCTTCTCCCTTAGGTTTAGAAAGAGTTTTTGCCAATAGTAAATCGTCACAAAGAGGATAGCGAATTGCAAAAATCTCGCCTTTCTTTATTCCCTGAAAAAGAAAATATGATTTGACTTAATTTTCTACTCATTGATTGATTTTAGTTTACTCATATATTACTAAGCTATTTGACGATATTATTACAACTCCTGATCACAACCCCAACAATCTTCTACCGCCTCAATAACACTTTTATTCCGTCATCGGTAAAAGGTTAAATATGCCATAACAAAGTATTTATTGTACATATCTTAACATATATAACCATATACAAATATATTTTATAATAATATTGCCACAAGTTTATAAACCTCTTAGAGTGCTTACACTATGACCATGAAATAAAATCTACATAGTTACTAACTAATAGTTTTTATTTAGTGACTATTAGTCACTATCACTCAACTGGAACAGCTTTAGTAACAATACACAATGAATGAAGTATTAACTTTCTATGGTTTTGAGTATTTGAGTTCCCTTGTGTATTGCGGTCTATTGTTACTAAAGCTGTTCCAGTTGAGTAATAGTGAGTAATAGTCACTAAATAAAAACTATTAGTTAGTAACTATTTAGATTCTATTTCATGGACATAGTGTAAGCACTCTAGTACTTTTACTTATTTATATTATATAGTGTACACGCAATTCAGCTTACTAGCTGCAAGGTGTTTTATTAAATAAAATCTGTATATCTATTTATATTTGTTTTACATCTTTTAACAATTATTATTTACATTATAATAATTACATATATATACATTGAAGAAAAGAAAAATGTTATACCAATTTCTATCTATATAACATAGTACTAATTAGTGGAAAAGATATCTTATAATATAAATTAGTGTTCTTGTTTGATCCTGGAGGTCAAATTAACAATATGTTTTCTAGTTTCTAATCTCTATAGGAAGAGAAGTGAAAATTAAGGAAAAATAGAAGTGGATAGTATAATATAAACTGAATATAATATAGTATAATATAAAGTATATTAAACAATTATAGGCTCTGATTGGAGAGAATATATTCTTTCAGTTTTTTCTTAAAAGAGAATGTATTCAAAGATTTGAGATAAGCTGGGAGCATTTTCCAAAGATCAATCGCAGCAAATGAAATACTTTGCTTGCCTATATATTTGTTCTTACTTTCGGTTTATATTTATTCTGTTAATAGTCATTTATAAAAAAACTATTTAAAATCACGTATTTTGATTGGTTGAGGCGCGTGCTTTATGAGAGCACACAGCACGCGCGTTTGCATGTTGATCAATTTGTATTTTATAAAAGAAATAAAAAACTTGCTTTATGTGCTGTATGCCGTTATAAAGCACTTCTCTCGTGTTCTGACAACCCCGCGTGCTTTATAACTGCACACAGCACGCGCGCGCGTTTTATTCCTTCAATCAAGTGTTATTTGAACGCACTTGACTGGCATATGTAAACATCGACATATTAAAACACAGAGGGACATTTAGCATTATGCCAGAGGTGCATAAATTCTAACACTTGAGAGCGATAGATGTGTTCAACGGATAAAATGACTGTTTAATGACTGTTTTCCACTTATTACGGTGTAAGTATCATCTAGAGACCCTCCTTACGTGTCACCAATGGTTATTAAATACCTCTGCAATATCAGAAACAAGAGCTCTCCAAACCGCAGTCTTAATGAGAACACTGCACTTCAAGAAAGAAAGGATTGATTGTCTCATTCGTGAAAACCAGTTGAACGCCGTTGTTCAGAAAACAACAAACACCGCAAAGGCTGTGGAATACAGTCAACAGAATTACCGGTAGGAATTTCCAGCCTGCATAATTGAGTTCCATTATAAGCCATGATGAGATTAACAACTATTTTCAATCAATCAATACTGATGAGGCCTATATAACGCCTGAGCCTATTATCATACCCGAAGGAGTTCGAATTCCCACCGTTGATGAACATTCAGTTGTACCTTCTAAGCCATCTAAAGCGTACTGCAGCTGGCCCTGATGAAATTCCCTATTGGTTCTGGCGCGACTACGCGTATCACCTTGCAATATTTTAACTGCTACTGCTAGTTTTCATCAGGCGATTTGTAGTCATTACAATGTTTGTTATTAGTAAGACTTTGGTACTTCCATGTTTGTATACAGTCGGCTAAACTTGACGAGAAACCCCTGGATGATTTTGCTTTTATATGAAATACAAGTTATTGAGCGAGTTTGCAGCACAATATCTTGAAAACGAATACGGTGACTCCCATTTTTTTCATTTTAAAAATTTATAAAGCATTACCAAAGCTGTGTGTGTTTTTAATTTTAATAAAAATAATACACGTATTTGGATGAAAACTTCAACTTCATTGGCCGAAAGCGTTGCCATTTGGAGAGGGTCCTGAAGGGGGGTATCCAATCCCAATTCCCAATCAATTTTTTATCAAAATCCCAATTACCACAGGAAGCCCAAACATTAACCACAGGAAGCCCAAATTGAATACTAACCTCAGGAAGCCCAAGATAGTTCGATTTTCTCTTCTAGTCTACTAAAACGACGTAAAATGTTGCAAATTACTCAATTTAAAACATTATTTTAGCATCTAAAGAGAAAACGAATGGACAAGAAATAGCCAAATCCTATGGACAAATCCCAATCCCAATGGACAAATCCCAATCCCAATGGGCAAATCCCAATTCCCAGCCTCGAAAAAAGGCAAATCCCAATTCCCAATTTACCCCTTCAGGACCCTCTTTGGAGGAATAATTTTCTCAGGAATACTTTCACAGACTTCCCTATTTGTTTTAATTTAATTTGTTATCGAGATGGACCAATACTCACTTTGGATTAAAAAAATCCATTATAGGACGAGGTAAGGCATTTTGTTGAATATATTGGTTGAAAATAGCAACAAGAACTGCGCAAATGTTTTACCTTACGTGTCACCAATGGTTATTAAATACCTCTGCAATATCAGAAACAAGAGCTCTCCAAACCGCAGTCTTAATGAGAACACTGCACTTCAAGAAAGAAAGGATTGATTGTCTCATTCGTGAAAACCAGTTGAACGCCGTTGTTCAGAAAACAACAAACACCGCAAAGGCTGTGGAATACAGTCAACAGAATTACCGGTAGGAATTTCCAGCCTGCATAATTGAGTTCCATTATAAGCCATGATGAGATTAACAACTATTTTCAATCAATCAATACTGATGAGGCCTATATAACGCCTGAGCCTATTATCATACCCGAAGGAGTTCGAATTCCCACCGTTGATGAACATTCAGTTGTACCTTCTAAGCCATCTAAAGCGTACTGCAGCTGGCCCTGATGAAATTCCCTATTGGTTCTGGCGCGACTACGCGTATCACCTTGCAATATTTTCCTGTTCTAACAAAGATTTTCAATAACTCCCTTAAACACCAAATGGTCCCATTGTCATGGAAAATGACTAACATCACACCTCTACCTAAAACTTCTCCGGTAGAGTCCTGCGACCAGCTGAGCCCTATAACTTTAACTAATGTTATCATGAGAATATTTGAAAGAGTACTTATCTATAGACAGGAACTATCGGCTGTCCTGACAACAATTGGACCCGAGCAGTTTGCGTACAAAACCGGCCATAACACCAGCATGGACCTTATCAAATGTTATCATAAATGGCTGAGTGGGCTGGACAGTGGAGCGGATTTCGTTCACGTATTTACGTTTGATTTCAGTAAGGCCTTTGACACAGTTTCACATCGCATCCTCTGCATGAAAATAAAGGGACTTGACATCAATCCTTACGTCACCAACTGGATAATAAGCTTTTTGAGTGATAGAGAGCAAAGAGTTGTGGTAGATGGCATGCATCTCCACTGAGTTTCGCACCATAAACAAGGGTGTTAGGGTTAGACCGTTCTTGGACCACTTTTGTTCTCCATCATGGTAAATTACATCACAGCTGTCAAACCCGATAGAAACTTATTAATAAAGTATGCCGATGACATAACTGTAAGCGTCTCTATTAAAAACGGCTCCCCTGATCCATCGGCGCTCGAGGTTGAGACTATTATGCAATGGTCCAATGATAATATGATGAAACTCAATCTCAGGAAAACATGGGAAATGGTTGTTAGAGGTAAGAATTGTAAGGACCTGCCAGAACCTATTTATCCAATACAAAGGAAATCAGAACAAAAGCTTCTTGGTGTTGTCTTCAATCAAGATCCTTGTAACTGGGACACACATATTGATACTCTACTTCATAAGGCTAGTTCAAGGATGTACATATGACGTGTTCTGAATTAAATGTGATATTCAATAGCTTGATCAGGTCAATGCTCCTGTACGCCCTAGAGGTCTAGCCTGGGGATCCGCCTACGAAAGTAAATATATATCTATCACGAATTGATAAGTTTTTGAAACGCGCCTTTGTACAGGGATATGTTAGCGACTTTAAACCTTTCAGCGAAATAATTCGAACAAACCATCAAAAACTTTGAAACCAAATTATTGAGAACAACAACCACTGTCTTTATGAACTACTACCGCAAAAAAAGAACTAGAACCCTTAGAAGCCGCGGACACAGCTTCATTTTACCTCGAGTGAGAACTAAACGTTTTAATAGAAGTTTTATCAATAGATCCTTATTCAATTTTATCTAATTTTATTGAATTTTTTATATTACGCTGCATAGTTTTCATAGTTTTTATAGGTGCAATGTACCTTTAGATATTTATATCTTATTTGTGATTTCTCCCGTAATACGGGCGGATATTTTACGAGTTGTGAATGTAATTTTCCGAGTCCCTCCGGGGACGAGGAAAAATGCGAATAACGAGTAAAATGTCCGCCCGTATTACGGGGAAAACACAAATAAGTTATTTATTATACGACTCTATAATAAAAATGTTTTTTTCTGATTGAGTGCTAAACAGTTCAACATCATTTTTGAGCGCGCGCGCGCACAATCAACGGTCGGGTTTTTCGTTGTATGTTTTGACTTTTCGCGCGCGCTTAGTAGTCAGTTTTGAGAAAAGGTACACAAAAAAGGTTTTTGTCATGTAAATGTCCTAAAGAACTTACTGAATGAAGTAGTTCTAAACAAATTTGAGCTATTTGTTTTAGGACACAAGCATTTGATTGATTAAGCTCGAAAATTTCATGAGAATATGTGATTTGATCAAATGAAAATAGACAGTTTTGCATTATGATAACTTTTTGTCTATGTTAAAAAGGAAATGGTTCATAAGTAGTTGCACTTGGTGAGGTTGCCTAAGCACTCAAGAAGCTCAAAATCAAAATCAAAATTTATGTCAAAATTTGGTAAGAAATTGTTTGGAAACATTTTGTGTGAAAACTGGCCTGCAGCGCGTATTTTGTCGAGTTCAAAACCGGTTTAACCGGGACAGAACTCGATAAATACGGCCTCATATTTTTCGAGTTCTCTTCTCCTTATAAGGTAAAATTACGTAATAGTCGTATAATAAGTATATATTTTACTATTATTTACTATTTGTCAATTGTAAACTTACACGTCTGTTGTAAGTATTCATGTTTAATAAAAACTATTATTATTATTGACAAGTAGTGTCTCAATTTGCAGAAAATACCAGTGTTACGCGACATAGTTGTAGAAACAAGCATCTTTTTTTCTTGGCTGATTTTATGATCATGAAATTAGTTTTAGAAGCTAGTGTTAATGGATTTGTTTATATCACACCATTCTTTTCTATGTTAATGTTCTGTTCCAGAGAGGTTTTGTTTTTTGAATGTTTTTGTCCGATAAAAAGATATTGGTATCGTCAGTGAATATTTTAATTGATGTAGATTAGGAATAATATGGAACCTAGGGTATTTCCTTGTTTCCATTTTAGTCTCTAGCTCTGATGAGGTGTCTCCTAAACATACATATTGTTTTTGGTTTGTCAAATAACTGTAACATTAATCAATTACCATTTCAATGATTGAACTAATCAGCCAAACAAAATAATCTGCCAATCAATCAATCAATGAATCAATTTTCCTGTAAAAATTTATAAAACAAGATCATATTTACCTTACAAATAGTGTTCTTGCGCGAGGTCTTGCTCTTACGGATGGACTGTCGATAGGCTTTTTCCCAGTCAAAACTTGGGTTAAGACTGTTCTTGAGATCATTCCAGTTTAATCCAACTGGAAGTATATATGAGCGTTTTATATTATAATTGAAGTCAGCTGGAGTAATTATTTTAGCCCTAATTTGTTTGTGGTAGTTGCGAAATAGTATACTGGAGAACTATGGTAAAAGGTCAAGCGTCTTAACATTTTGCATTTTAATGTCAGAGACAATAAGTTACAGTTATAATAGACCTTTTTAACTCGTGGATCGAAGATCTTCGAGTTATTGGGATGGGACTTTTAAACCAGAAGTGTCACTCACTCGCTCACTCACTCACTCACTCACTAGACCGTCAGTGTAAACTTTTGAGCCCCAAGATTTTGGTCAGCGTACCTCACTATATGCATTACATCATCTTTCAAACAACTACTCTCCCAATTGGGTTTCCTGTGTAATGACGTAATCAAGACTACCCCTCCCCCACTTTGGGCTCCCTGTGTAAATAGGTCACGACCTACCCCACCCCATTTGTAACTTACCCCACCAGAGGAGGTTGAGCAATCATCGCAGTGCATCATGGGTCAAAATCTAAATTTATTCAGTCGAGGTCCAACCGTCGTGATGAGAAGAGCTCCGATTAAACTTTCCAAGTCAAAATAAAACGATATTTTTGCGATGAGAGAGAGTAGTTGTGCTTCCAAATCTAAAAACTATCCTTATATTACAGAGGTTTCATTTAATTCCTTCATTTAACAAGCTGTGAGCTTTTTAGGTCACTGAATTGATGTACTTTGTGACACGGCGATGACTGCTAAAATTCACCATTCTCAAGACCTCCTTGAATGGCCAAAAAAACCTAAGAAAACCACACATAAACCTTCCTAAACTCATAATCTCTTATTTTCGAAAAAGTAATTTATTACTAACTAAAGAAAAGATTTCAAACGGGACAACTTTGAACGTTATCCATCAGTTGAACTTCGAACGAGCCGTTAAATAACACAGGAAGCCCAAAACCACAGATTTCTAGAAAGCGCCGTGACATGACTGAATATCTTCAGGACCTTCAGGGAATCCGAAAACTTTAATGTATGCTCTTAAAATCTTTCAAATAGATAAATATATTCTTTGAAGCCTTAGTGAAAAAAGTCCAGCCCAAAATAATACATGTTTGAATATTTAGATAGGCGAAGAGATCGCGTAACGCAATGTGTACCGCGTAACAAAAATTGTTTATTCCTTCTTTGAAAGCGTATATCTTGAAAACGGTAGGAGGTTCGATCGGGTTCGATCGACGTTTTTTCTTTAATTATTTATCATCTGTAATTTGATGTGTGTTTGATTTAATAACTTTGTTACTGAAGTGCACACGAACAGTTCTTTTGTCTGTATATGTTTAGTCGTTCGTTTGTGTCTCTGCAATTTGCATAACACTGAGTTCGATTGACGAATTAAACATGAATTGATTACTTATCTGGTTTCAGCCTCCATAGACTAAGAGTTTGGTTTCTGATTACATGTTTGATCTTTTAATTTTTAAGAAATTTTCAATTTTGAACCGATTTATGAGTCGTTCTTCTTGTATACTTGAAAAATACTTTCTCGAAATAAGTGCTCCATCACCGCGAAATTTAGCGCGTTCTGATTGGCCGAAATAAACCACGTGTAGCTTGCACAACCTCCTCTGTTACCCCACCATAGGGGTCACGTTCTAACCTCACAAAGCTATTCTCACTATGTAGTCGATGTGTAAGTTTAAAGTTTATACCCCAAATAATCGCTCTAACCTCCCATGTGGGACACTTCTCTATATAATCGCAAATAAAAGTTATCACCAACAACGAGTGCATACTTTTAATTAACAACGTAAAAAATGGTGTATCTTTTGTAATTTTAAGTTTTTAAGCGAAATTATTTATATGCGAGAGGTCAGTAAATCAGATATTCGATCTTTCGCGCATGCTCAGAATCATTGAGGAATCTAACAACTCAAAAAAGACACGTAAAAACAACAAAAACAAACATACTGCATTGTAAATAATTTTTTATGAATTAATTTACGTTGAATTTTAAAACGTGCACCCAAACACGGCTTAAAAACGGCTGACTCGTTCAAACCACGAGGTATTGCACCACAGGAAGCCCAAATACCACAGGAAGCCCAAATACCACAGGAAGCCAAAGCAAATCGCCATCTTGGATTTGAACACGAATTTATTCGGATTTCTCGTACTTCTACATCGATTTACTCTTCCAAATCAGCGTTTGCTTTGGGTAACTTGTTTGCTCAAGACATTATACAATTGCTAGCTGTTGTTTTCTAACGTTTTTACGGAAAGAGGTTTTCTAAAACATGTCAATATCAGACCGTTTTTGATACTCGAGCCAACTCGATCCTCGAATTCTCAGAAAGCAGATTGATCAGCAAGGCCAGGAGCCCAAGGTAGATAAAAACAACGACATGAAAGCTGGATTATTCCAATACAAACTGCCATCAAAGCAAAGAAACAAGTAACTATTATATAATTATACTTTTTTTTGATAAATATCAATATTTTCAAAACATAATTCATCTTTTAGTAGTTAATTTACATGTGCAATCGGCCTGCTCCGGTTCATAACATCGCCCAGAACGCCTTAAATCGCCTAAGAATTTAAGAGCTTTTTGCTAAAATCGCCTAACATCGCCAAAGATCTCCTTAGAGGTTAGAAACTTTTTGCTAAAATCGCATTAGATCGCCTAATATTATGGCGATTTTAGGCCCCCGAGTAGGCCTGACAGTTAAGATTTATACATAAATTTTAAATCTATTATAAATAAAGTTTTATTTGTTTGAAGTCAATGCCTTGTCTTTTCAATATGCTAACATTCATTATTTTCATAATGTTCTGAGATTTTTTAAATTATATCCAACAAAGTCAACATTAAAAGTGGTCTAAAAACTAAGCGCTTTCAAAATGTTCTAACAGTGATCCACGAGTTGGCCATAGGGCCTTTGATTACCTCCCTTGTCTGTTTATTCATTTCAGACCACGTGATGCAACCATTTGGAATTATTCTTTCACTCGTAATTGCTACCGTAACCTGTTCACATGTAAACAACAGTGCTCAAGAAGATATTACTTGGTCTCAAATGGACATGCCTTATAAATAATCATATGTCCCTATCATTGCAAGCACACCATTCGATAAGCTCGCTTCGATAAAAAGACTCAGCTACCTTACTATTGTGGCAAAGCATTGTGATGTGAAAGGGACTATTTGCAAACGAAGATAAAGAGGTTCATTATATTACATTTTGTTGACATAGCTGCATGACATACCCTCTCCAGAAAATGTAACTTGACGTAACACCATAGGATTGTTTCCAGCCACGCGTTGCTCAGCAAAAAATTCATCTGTTAACCAAGTACTAGCATCGTTCTGAAAAGGTTCGAAGTCTGAAGGTATACGCATTATGTCCTGAAAGGCAGAAAAAATATATCTTAGCACTGAGTTTGGAGATGGTTGCTTGTTTTAACTACTCATTACTTTCGAAATATACCCAAGTTTTTATAACTCACTGGCATTGAATGAGCCTCCAAAATAATGAAGCTTCCACATTAGAGCGATTTCACAAAATACAGGTCGTAAAGCACCTTAAGGTAACAGTATACCTTCGCAGGGTGTCTCAGTAAAAAGATTATTAGCTCGTCGGATCAAATACTATATTAAAGATTTACTCATTATTTTAAAGCTAAATTACCATAGAATAGACCAAAGCCAAAATTTAGTAGCCGCGCCTATTTTCGCACGGAAATGAGGCTTATTATGCAAACAGAAGGAAAACATTCCCTCATTAAGGACAAAACTACAACTTCATTGACAGCATTTTACAGTCGTTATTCCACCTTTTTCTTTTGTAACATGATAGAATTTTCAACTAAACTACCGCTTTCTACGTTATATTTTACAATAGTTATAGCCTTTTTTCAATTTTGAGTAGCATTTTAGTTTGTTTTTTGACCTTTACACTGCTCGACTTCACGCCCTTTGGCAATGAAATTATGGAGCAGAAAAGCGATTCAAAGCCAGGTAAATTGATCTTTTTAACTAATTTAAAAAAAGTTAGCCTTTTTTATCCATACATACGACTTCATATAAATTTTTTAGTTAATTTTCTATCATTTTGTTGTATATTTTGGTTGAAATCGATCCTACGGAATTATTTTCCTCTGTTTGCATAATAAGCCTCATTTCCGTGCGAAAAAAGGCACGGCTACTAACTTTCCGATTTGGTCTATACGCCTAAGTAATTTGTTTTAGTGAAATGTCCATGTATAAAGAGGTTTGATGCTTTAAACTCAAAATGGCCGTCTTTGTTTGAGCGAATTCATCTAAAACCAAATAGCCTAAAAATTGTCTTGTAGCATTATCAACTCAACAAAATGGTGTGAGCGTTTATCGAGTAACAGCTTAGTTTCAGATTTATGAACAACATTTCGAATTTCACAAAAATAATTGAATCCCCGGCTTCAGCTCTAATTTATATCTAAACTAAGTAAAATATTGACAAAGCCTCACACCATTTGGAAGGCACGTATGTGCTGATTGACATTATGCAGAAAAGGCGAAAATATAATTATATATTTTTTAGATCAATTCACTCAAACAAAGACGGCCATTTTGAGTTTAAAGCATCAAAACTCTTTATACATGAACATTTCGGTAAAACAAATTACACAGATGTTTGTTATGGTTATTTAGCGTTAAACGGATGTGTAAATCTTTGAAATAATATTTAATCTGATGAGCTAATGGTTTTCTTACTGAGACATCGGCCCGCGAAGGTGTACTGTAACCTTAAGAAACGCTGGCAATAATATGACAATTTGCTTGGGTTTCTTCTACTGCAACACTGCCCCCTCACCCATGGGAAACTGAATACCGAACAACAAAATATAGGGAAATGAGGCGAGACAAAGAGAGAGCGGCATACCGACAATTACTCGACTCACTGCATGCATGCTCGTCTGTAACTCTATCCTCATTTTTGCTCGGTTCCTCTCGTCAAGTCTTGTGGTCTAAACGTAGGAGCTGTTATGCAGTTTACCTAACTTCACTCTTCAAGCCGGGTTGTGGAACTAACTGAAGCACCAAATGTACCTACTACCAAAGTTGCATTGGAGTCTATATATCAGTTTTTTTGGCTTATAACACATTCAACAGCGCAGTGACCATTTGAAATGCTCATTGGGTCGTAGTAATAAACGGGAGGTGAGATGAGACATTTTCATTAGTTGTATTTTCAGTAGCAGTCGTATTTTCATTAAAATACGTTATGTTACTGAGTTAAAACACTCATAAGGGAATGAAACATGCAACACTTTAGCCATATTTGGTATTGGAAGCTTAAATTTTGTGGCATTCAGAGGAGACCAAATATTGAATCGGGAGAATTGATATTTTATTCCTCAATCACTTTTTTAAAACTTATTAAGTAAGAAGATATGAAACACGGGGGAGAATTCAATCAACAAATATAAATATTAATGGACAAATGTATTGTCGTTCTACGTTCCCACTTTTATAATGTCAAATTGGATAGCGAAAAGCTTTTTATGTTTTTGCTTACCCCAAGGACATCTGTAGCTACTTTGACAAACATTTCCTTCATGTTTTCGTATTCATTAAGTTCTGGTACGTTTGGAAGACGTGCTGTCATCCGCATATATTCATGAAAGGTTTTATTGTTCAGGAGTGAATTCGCAGCCCATGATTTTGCATGGATAGCCAGGAATGGCTCAGTCTTAAGGAACTGCATGTACTCCTGTGGAGTCTTGTCAAGGCGGGCGTATGCCATATCAGGTGATGGTGGTTTCAGACCGTAGATTGATCGTCGTTGTGCGAGGAGCTGGGACCGATATTGTTTGCAGGCATCCGTGGCTTTCTGGGGTAGCGAAATGGAGCATTGGTTCTGGCTTCTAGAAAAGAACGTCCATAAACACGAAAATATTGTATATTTGTTTTCACAAACGTTGTCAAAAATAAATAGAAGATAGTAAAATGTTGTAAGGATTTAATAACCATATAAGCAATAAAATTGTATAATACATCACAAATAGTTAATAGACTTAGAAACAATAATAGTACTTATGTAGGGATGAAATTACTCCCTTTTTTTCTTGAGGTGGATGAGGTGGACACAGGTGAGTCAAAGATGCAATACAATCTCATCTCTAATTGATATATTTGAGTTCAGCTACATATTTGATTTATTTTAAGAATAATTCAAGGTAATTGCTTGGAATGAAAAACGAATTTGGGAACAAACAAAGCTTCATATTTAGTTTTTATATAAAACTACATTTAGAAGCGCCTACTCAAACAAAGCGTAAAATATTTTTTTATTCTTATATATGACCATGGCTACTGTTTATCAGTTTCATTTCAATTCTCTTATATACTCTTTAGTATGATCTAAAAGATGAGGTAAGTGGCTTTTAAATTATTTCACTAGTTGACAGAAATATTTTTGTAAACTTGTTTAAGATGTTTATTATTGTGAATTTAATGAATATAACAAAGGGGACGAATGGTCCGTAAAGTCGTGCCAAAACGTCTGGGGACGAATCCTCGAGGAGGCGAAAGATCCGTCTACTCGTATTAAGCATGAGAATTAGCACCTAATCCGTTGTACTATTTCTACTTGTACATGGACTGCACGTTTGCGCGAAGTTGATTCCAAACTAACTTTTTTCCAAACTAACAACATTTTCAAACTTCAGGAGCGCACCCACAAACATACTGACTGATATAACACGTATTAAGTTTGGCCAACAACCGTCTTTGCAATATAGTTGCGATATAAGATTGTAATTAATTGTCATTTTGTAATCTATATCTGTCCTCTCGTTAATACTAGCTCTCAGTCAATCAGTGTGCGAGATTTCACAGAAGTAAAACTTTAATTCTATCTTGCCACATTTTCCCCACTCAATGAATCTACAACAAAAGATTACTTAACTATTTACTAGGAATCTGGAGTTTCAAGGAAATCAATGAATTAGATAATTCTCAAAACGATTTAAAAACTAACAATAATGAAAAGTGGTTAAGAATCCGATGGTATTGATAGTAAAATGGCGCCGATTTTTGTTACATTTTCTTTTCGTTTCTGTTTAGTTTTTCTTTTTTTTATCATGAATTTGTTTGTTTTTATTTTAGTTCGTTCTTTGCTTTCAATTGAAAATCAGCTGCCTTCACTATTTTTACTACTATTTCTACTATCTAATATAATTACCCATTGTTTTGTTGTAGAAACAGCAATGTCACAATCGCTAAGAGCAGTTCCTGGTGGAGCATCTGTAAATTACAAAAAGGTTTAGATAATGGGATGGTTTCTGATATGATATAAGCCCTATCTGTATAACTAATTTCGGCCGGGTTCTTTTATATCCCCAATTTGTTAAATAAAATAAACAAACAGAGAAAAAATAAATATGATTGATAGAACTATCAAATATAATATATGCAGAGGATAGTATATACGGGCCCTTAAATTTGCTAGACAGCGTAGAATAGATATCTAATACACATAAGCCTTTCACCACTGTGACCTGGGTTCGATTGCCGGCTCGGGCGACAAGTGAATAGAAATTATTTGATGTGTTGTTCTCTCTCGTGCCACGAGGGTTTTTCTCCGGGTTGTCCGGTTTTCCTCCCTCCACAAAAATCAACATGTGAGTTGTAAATATTTAATGTATCGGTAGTGAGTGTGAGCGAACCTCACGGAAGAGCCCCGACGGAGAGTGATGGTTGTAAATGTACGGGTTTTTTGTACACATGTTACGGTCAAACGTTTTGCTTTTCACGAATGACTGTCCAGATTTCAACTTATCAAATATCATGTGTTTAAAGTTTTGATTAACCTTACATCAAAATAAGAACCTGTTGATGGTCTAAACTTCAAGGCAAGTATTTGTTTTCATTAAAAAGACTTTTGTTTGTCGAAAGTAGATCATCTTTTTGTAGAAAAATCTAATTGAATTGTTTTAAGAGGCTGTCTCCGTAAAAACCACCCGCTCATTTTGAATATAAATTAAATAGAGAATCCCATGAATATCATACTAGAACTAAGAATAATGTTCGTGTCTCTCAAGCGCACACTAGGTGGGGTCAATGGAAAACGACTAATTTTGCCGCTATTGTTTGGAATAAGATTTGCTTGACTATACGTAATGCTTTGAGTCTTGCAATTTTTAAGAAGCAAATTTCTGATCTGAGCTTAACTTAAGGTAGTACCGGATACTTGGATTTCTTCAATGAATTTTTTTGATAAATCCTGTCATTTATGGATCATTGTTAGGCAAGTCAAAAAACGTGAAAAAAATTGGGGTCACCGTATTGGTTATAGAGTTATAAGATATAGTAAAAGTAGGTTTTTGCAATAATTTGCGGTGATTTGCTCAAAAGTACCTATTCAAAGCAGTCAAGAGAATGCGAACGTATTCTGCTAGGAAAAGCATAATATTATATCAAACGATAGATCTAAGGGTTATCTAACATTTCCTGTCATAAAAAGCATTGAATCATTTCCAAATATGGGTATAAGTGAGCCATAGAAGCACAATTATACGCCAATTACGCACACTACATGTGTATAGAGTTGTACCATTTGTAAAATTTCAGAAAATCCAATCAATGAATATTTTATTTTTTATTCTAAATCGTAAGAGTAGTAAATGCAGTCTTGAATAAAAAGAAAAATCAAAGGCCACCTATGGCCAACTCGTGGATTATTGTGAGAAAAGTTTGTGTTTAGACCACTTTTAATGTTGACTTTGTAGGATATATTAACAAAATCTCAGAATATTATATGAAAATAATGAATGTTAGCATATTGAAAAGACAAGGCATTGATTTCAAACAACTAAAACTTTATTTATGATAGATTTGAAATTGATGTAATTCTGAACTTTGTATAATAAACATAAGATATTACTAATGCGATTTTCGCAAAAAGCTCGTAAATTCTTTGGCGATGTTAGGCGATTTAAGGCGTTCTGGGCGATCTTATGAACCGGAGAAGGCCTATTGCACATGTAGATTAACTATTAAAAAGATGAATTATGTTTTGAAAATATGATATTTATCAAAAAATGTATATAATAGTTACTTGTTTCTTTGCTTTGGTGGCAGTTTGTATTGGAATAATCCAGCTTTCATGTCGTTGTTTTTATCTACTTCGCTGATCAATCTGCTTTCTGGGAATTCGAGGATCGAGTTGGCTCGAGTATAATAAACGGTCTAATATTGACATGTTTTAGAAAAACTCTTTCCGTAGAAACGTTAGAAATTACAGCTAGCAATTGTATAATGTCTTGAGCAAACAATACACCGAAAGCCAACGCTGATTTGGAAGAGTAAATCGATGTAGAAGTACGAGAAATCCAAATAAATTCGGGTTCAAATCCAAGATGGCGAATTGCTTGGGCTTCCTGTGGTATTTGGGCTTCTTGTGTTATTTGGGCTTCCTGTGGGGCAATACCTCGTGCTTTGAACGACTCAGCCGTTTTTCAAGCCGTGTCGGGATGCACGTTTTAAAATTAAACGTAAACAAATTCATAAAAAATTATTTACAATGCAGTATGTTTGTTTTTGTTATTTTTACGTGTCTTTTCTTGAATTGTTAGACTCTTCAATCATACTGAACATGCGCAAGAAATATCTGATTTAGTGACCTCTCGCATATAAACAATTTTGCTTAAAAACTTAAAATTAGAAAAGATTCATTTTTTACGTTATTAATAATAAGTATAC